>JAQFVV010000065.1:3100000-3255000 GCA_028023455.1 Epiperipatus broadwayi
CTATCTATCTATCTATCTATCTATCTATCTATCTATCTATCTATCTATCTATCTATCTATCTATCATCTATCTATCTATCTATCTATCTATCTATCTATCTGTCTGTCTGTCTGTCTGTCTATGTCTGTCTGTCTGTCTGTCTGTCTGTCTATCTATCTATCTATCTATCTATCTATCTATCTATCTATCTATCTATCTATCTATCTATCTATCTATCTATCTATCTATCTATCTATCTATCTATCTATCTATCTATCTATCTCTATCTATCTATCTATCTATCTATCTATCTATCTATCTATCTATCTATCTATCTATCTATCTATCTATCTATCTATCTATCTATCTATCTATCTATCTATCTATCTATCTATCTATCTATCTATCTATCTATCTATCTATCTATCTATCTGATGAACTCACAAACTAAAATAAGAAAGATATAAATTACTATTTTTATCATTACATATTAAACAAAAGATGAAAGAATCGATTATTTTGTATACAAGCAATATTTTTTAAATCTTTAGCTACTTTGAAGACCGTTTGTCACCCAAATTGTTTTAATCATTTGGAATTATTTTTTCTCACGTTTTGTGGTCTTCGGTTTTAATAAAAATTAAAAGTTTCACTTATAAACTTTCACCATTTTATGAAGAATTTAGGTAATGTAACACTTTAGTTTGTTGCAAGTTATTGTGATGCCCAGTAAAAAAATAAAAAATTATACTCACAGTATTCTTCAAAACAAATCAATAATACCATGTAATTTTTTTATAATTGAAATAAATCTTGCATTAACCACTCTTCTGTTAAACTTGGTTAGATCTCATTCTGTTTTAATTCCCATTCTTGATAATTACAGTTCATGGACATTGTTTGTACCATTTTTTGGTCAATTATGGTTGCATTTTCTTCATTTTAGGCTTATTTTATAGGAAATTCGAAATTTAAAATTTTAGTTCTAAAAAAAGTCAGCATATGGTGATATATTTTGAGAAAAAAAACAATTTTTATTGCTGCATAGTGGTGTGTAGGCCAGCCTCTTATATCAGATTGGATGGCTGCCAACTCTGGAAATTGTACCGCAAAAATTTCTAAATGACAAAGTCAAAATCAAAACAAAATATTTTACACATTCATAATTGATTTTGAACATAAAGAAATGTATTTATCATAATTTTTTACATTCATAATTAAGATTTTACATTACTTTATTGAAATACAAAGTTGATTCAAAAAAATTTAAATTTTACAAGGAAAATAAGTGTGGGAAGACATGTAGTGACCACTACTGACTGTAATTTGCATATCAGACATTTCTAAACGACAAATCAGAAATCAAAACAAAATGTTTTATGCATTTGTAATTGATTTTGAACATAAATAAATATATCATAATTTTTACATTCATAATTAAGATTTTACATTACTTTATCGAAATATAAAATTTGATTTGGAAAAATTTTAAATTTTACAAGAAAAGTAAGCATGGCAAAGTGATGGCTCTTCACAAAAAGTGAATAATGTTGACCACTACAGAACTGAATAATGAGACATCATAATTTATAACTGGTGATCACATAGATGGTTGAAATATAATTATTTTGTTTTGCTACTGGCTATTTTTTAAACATTTTTCTTATATTTTTCTTCAGTTATTAACATTATTTTTAATTTTTTATTACATTTAACCAACTTGAATCTAAAAACAATTAATTTTTATTTTTAGAAGTTGAATTGAAACAATTCTTTGTATTTTAGATTAATATTTTATCAATAGAAACTGACTGGAAATGAAACTGATGAATAATAGTTCAGATTTTTAAGTAATGGACCAATACAAAAATTAAACAAAGGTTTTACAAGTTGATGTTGACATCAAAAAAATTAACTCTTTGCTAACTAAAGTTTATGTCATCATTTGATCATTAATTTCTGATCCATCTATCTATATTTTACAGTTTGTTGAAATTTGCTTTTATATTCTGAGCCCCCTCATATTCTGGTGTTATATAAAATCTATGATAGAACAGACCAATCATTCCAGGATTTAGTCATGCATTCTGAATAATAAATAATTAATAATCAAGTTAATTGAACACAAATATGAACTTCAGATATTGTAATTGTCAAAGTGTGAGCAGTTATTATTATATAAAAACAAACCTCACCTTTCAAATCAGTAGATTACTTGGTCTATTAACTTCAGGAGACTGCACCTATATTTTATTATTAAATGAATGACTTCCCTTCCGTTAGGCTAATTGATAATTGGATAGATTGACTTTCTGTTTCAAAAGAAAAAAATTAATTTAACATGCAAAAAATAAAATAAAATATAAAACATAACATGGGATATTAATACAGTGTATTCTAGCCAATTCAAAATATTATAGTTCATATTGGAGAATGTCCAAATATCTTTGCCTTTAGGAACATTCTTTTGCATTAACTAGATGGTAATTTATCTGATGGTATCCAGTTGCCATTTGGGGTTTCATAGTGGTGACTCCTTTTATAAACTACCTTTCCTGAGCTGAGTTAATTTCTTTATTTGACTACAGTGTATTGTAGATCTTTTTGTTAGCATGGTCATCATGGATATTAATTGAAAATAATAATCGTATCAGAAACTCTTTGTTGCATGACAAGCAGCTACATCTCCACAGTATTTTCTCACTTCCTACCCAAGTATGATTTGTTCTTTTCTAGCCTTTAACTTGGATTTAAATATAAACTTTATAGAATTGGTGATGGGTTCTTTGCTATTGTACTGTCTTATGAGCTCTAATGTTAAAGATAGTTAATATGATGAATAAATTAATTTTAGGAATTTAGAAATTAAATTTTCTTGAGGATGTAATCTATTTGCAATCGTCTTTTCTTAAAAAAAAAAAACCAAGTTGTTCTATATTGTCTTATGTTTGATTTATTGATACACGAGTTTCAAGTTCGCGTTTTTATTTTCATTGTAGACGCCATTTTGATCTTTATAGCATTTTATGCTGAACTAATAAAAAAAAAATTTAATATTAATGATTTCTTTCTTTGTTTTTCAACATTTTTGCTTGCTTGCGTTTAAGGGTTTGGTATATATATATATAAATCAGTGTTGTCAAGAAAATAATTTTAACTGACAATTTTACACAAAATTATTAATATATAATTAATAATGTGATTATGACGACTTTTCGTGGTAATGGTCTTTAAGATGAATGTATGAGTAGTGATTTTGTGTGGTTGGTTTAGCAGATTGATTACTGTGTGGGAGTTGGATTCCAAAGATGACAGGACTGCCCACCCCTAGTTTATTTATAAAAATTTTAGTAATTAGTGTTCAAAATATTTCTCTTTTACTGGCTAATGATCAAAAAATTCTCAGGAACATTTTATTTGGGTGATTATCAGTTTGAGAATATATTTAAAAGAGAAAGGAAATCTTAGATGTTGAGTACTGCATAGACTTCAATGTGCTGCTGTAGCATTTAATAAGATTTTTATGACAGTGATATAAATATTTCAATTAAATTAGTAAATATAGAGACATTATTCTAATTAATTTATTATATAAAAATGACACATTGTTGCTTATCACCATAAAATAAAGCTATTGAAAAATGTTAGTTTTAAAATGCATTACTAATATTTTAAAAATTAATGATAAGATTATAATATCAATCAGCATACTTTTCTTTTTGCTGGATATAATACAACCGAACATATTATAGCAGAAATTCATTTTTATCAGATAGGGCAAAACAGTAACAGAATCCTAAACATGTTTTATGATGAATATAAGTATAACTACCTTTTTAAAAAGATAGCCAAGTTTACATCGAAAAGATTGACTCAAAAACACTCCAAAAAGTGAATATTAACTGCTTTCATGGAAAAGATGACTTAAGATAGAATGGAATGGAGAACTATAATTTGCCAAGGCATTATAGATTTTGATAAAAAAAAGTTTGTTGCGGATAAAATGAAATTCAGAAACCAATGTACCGATATATTTGGATTTGTGTTTGACTGATTTTATATAGTGATGGGAAAGTACAAAGTTAACTCAAATTACATATATATTTTGGGTTATCTTTGCCTTTCTCTTTCTATTTTTGCCTGATATTAAAGTAAAATATTTATTATAATGACATTTTTTTGCATAGAATTACTAAAATATAAATTGAGAAATACTTTCAAATATAAACAGGCAAAACTATCTGTACATGTGATGTTTAGTGGTTTAATACTTTCAAATATAATATGATGACATTATAAATGAAACGTAAGTATGTGAACTCGTATAGACAATTATAAGTTAAATGTAATGGTTTTTGCTAATATGCATCTTATTAAAATTGTAATCAATTTTACTTTGAAATATTGTATTAAAAAATCAAATTATGTATTGTTTCCACCCTATCTTCTTAGCTCTTGAATGTCGTTTGATCTCTTATGAAACTGATTACTTTAACAATTACAATATTTATTTTAAAAATACTTTAATTGAATAAATAATTTTTAGTTATTAAATATTTTGCCATTTTGTATGTATAATGTATATTCCTTTTTTTTTTTTTTTTTAGAATAACAGTCGTTTAAACGATCATTTGGTCCTATATAAAAGGCATAAATAGATTGCAAATATTATAATTAAAATTTTTTAAATTAGATAATGAAAGTTTTACAATAATTAACAAACATTAATTTTGCCAAGAATCTTGAAATTAAAGATCTTATCGTTTAACGATATATTTAACAGTAAAAAATCTTAGTTTCTTTAATAAAAAGAAGACCATATCTCTAAAAAAAACCTGCAAGTTTTCAGTTTTTTAAATGGTTTCCTAAAAAGTATTAAAGATAATAAAATTATTTTAAGCAAAAGCTCTATTTAGAACATACACT
Organism: Epiperipatus broadwayi; assembly: GCA_028023455.1. Classification (NCBI taxonomy): domain Eukaryota; kingdom Metazoa; phylum Onychophora; class Udeonychophora; order Euonychophora; family Peripatidae; genus Epiperipatus; species Epiperipatus broadwayi. The sequence goes on from JAQFVV010000065.1 coordinate 3,104,907, forward strand.
TAAAGAATTACTTTTATAATTTCATATTTATAAAAAATTGTGTATTACTTTTTGGATAAAATATATAATACTTAATTTTAAAAACCTATAAATCTGCTTAAAATTTTAAATATACATTTAAACAAGCAACATTACCTGAATCATGAATTCAACAGCGTTGGCATGGGATCAAATAGTGGTAATTTGTCTACAAATTCCAACTTCCATTGGAACAATAATAGGAAATTTTATTATTATAACTTTTCTTATTACTAAAAAAAATTTTAATCCTTTTAATGTCTATATTTTTAATTTAGCAATAATTGATTTCTTCGAAGGAATTGACGGTTTGTATTATAATGTATTTTTGTTTCTCATAACCAAGTGGCCTTTTGGGCGAATTTTATGTATAACTTATATAATCATTGCAGATACTGGTTATTATAATACTATCTGGAATGTAGCTTTAATGGCAGTTGATCGCTTTGTTTCTTTAACGTGGCCAGTTATATACCGACACAACCAATCTGTAAAAACTGCCTGTATTCTGGTAGTTATTAAAACAGTAATCGCAACAAGCATCGCTTCTGCTGAGTTTATAGCTTTTGGCATAAACGCATCTGATAATACAACGCTTTGCATTTATAGTGAAAATGTCGATGGTAGAGTATTAATGGCTACCAAAATTTTGGGTACATATCTTCCAATATTAGTTACCATTATGTGTTATGGAAAAATTTTACTTTATATGATTCAAAAAAGAAAATCAAAAAGTAAGATTAAATCTGCGGCAGAAGAATCTAAGTCTAATCAACTTAATTCTAAAATCAAACAAGATACTAGCCAACAAAAATCAATTCATAAGACCATATTTCAACTTGTTGGGATTTTCATTTTATCCTATTTTCCACATAATACTTGCGTTATTATAAATTCCATCTTCCCTAATGCACTGCCCAAAGCTTTCAGACAAATAATATTTTATGGTGTCTATCTTAATTCTTTTCTTGGACCCATTATATACATTTCAAATAATGATGATATTAAACAATTTTTAAAAGAAAAACTTAGATTAAAATAAAAAAAATAACCTTCATTTTTATACTAATTTTTTTTATTAGCATGTTGATTAAAATAATTATTTTGCTTATAATCTCCAGTAACAAAATATTAAAGTAACTAGATTATTGCAAAGAATGTAGACTGAATTTTTAAAATTTATTTAAATTTTTTATTAATAATAACGTTTATAGTAATAACAGTTATATTTTTTTTTACTTATTTGATAACGTGAATAAAATCAAACAGATTTACACTTATGTATATATATAATACATATTTTGCGGGTTCATCCGTGTTAAAAACTTTTAATATTAATATACTGACGTCAGTATATTAATATTAAAAGTTTTTAACACGGATGAACCCGCAAAATATGCATTTTATATATTTAACCCGTGCAAATCTTCGTTTTAACATATATATATAACTTTCATAATTATAAAATAATTAAATCATATTAGTTTTATAAAAAAATCTTTAATTAGTGCAATGAAAGACATAAATCTATAAACAATGAAAGAGAAGATAAAAACTAGGCTTGGATATTACCAGATAGTGAGGATTCAAATGATTTCTTATGTATTATTTTCTATTTATAAGCATTATATATTCAGTTTATTTGTAAATAATTGCATACCTCTCTGTGTTGGCTATATTACCTAAAACTTAAAAAAAAAATCAATAACTAAATTATATGACTTTCTTTTATTTCATCCTGCTTTAGAGTCATCTACTGTAAGCTTGATAAATTAAAGGATATCAGATGTTATAGAGCAATAAAATTTCCATATCTAATATGATAGAAAAAATTAAGATTTAAAGCTGAAATTAATTCACTATGCATTTAGCAACCATCTTTTATTCCTTTACACTATTTAAGTTCATATCTTAAATAATATAAAAGAATAAAAAGTGATACATCTATATTCATATTAGTTCCAACTTTGAATCCTAGTTTTATCTGATGAAGGCAAATCCAGAAACCATTCTGAAAATGAAAAACTATATCTCTGATGATCATCAATTACTCAAAATAAATCCTAAGTCTGAAGAAATTTAATTTTTTTATTGTTTGAATTTGGTCTATAAATCATAGACATGAGAGGTGATTATATTAATTACCAGTCCATGTAATTATACCTTTACCCATATTTTAAATGTCTGTATTCTGAAACATTCAGCAGAACTAGTGAGTAAATGAGAAAAACAAAAAATATATAAAAAGCAATGATTTATATATGTAAATACTATAAAGTTGATAAGTTATTATTTGAGTATAAATCAAACTGATTTACATTATACTTACTGAAGACACCATTGGTAATTGATTATTTTATTTAATAATTTGAATAATGATAGAAAAAAATATAACTAATTTTGTATCCAATTTTGCAACATTGTTCTAATTAATAGCTATTATATTATTTGATATTTTCATTGATCATTCCTAATCCTTTAAAAATTGATAAATAAGATTACTTTAAAAAACAACAAATCATGTGCCTTTTATATTTTATTCCAATATTAGCCTAAGAATAATGACACTTGTATTTGTTATAGAACTAAGCATTCCAAAAAAGGCTTATATAACTAATCAGATAAATTGGCATGAACTGAAAACATTAAGATGTTTTTTGAATTTCTGGCTAATTGTATTTTGATAGAAAAACAGGATAAAAAATGGTTTGTAAATTAAAAAAAACTGCAATAGATCTGGGTCTAAGTATTTCACTAAAGAAGTCCGTAAATCAGAAACAAGTCTGGGATTCTTGATAGTACATGGCTAAATATGAAATTAGTATGTAATACTATTAAATATATATTGATTACTAAAGCCTTGTAATAGATAGTAGCACTGGGGTATAGTAAACACAGTTGCTCCTGGTTACACAAACATTTATATATATATATATATTGAGATGGTTAGGTATCTCATAGCATACAGCAACATAGACGTGTGTGTGTGCATGTATATATAAAGTTGAAAGGAAAAGTAGAAATGAACACAGACAAAAAAGTTTTGTAGATATTTTCTCTATTACACTATAATAACAGGTAAGGATTAAATAATTTAGAATTTAATTTTTTTTTATAAATTAGACATTTAAAAAGGTCTAATTAATATTTTATGAATTCTAATTTTGAAATTCAAATAAGTACTTTTTCATGTTACAATAGATATATTGTAATATTTAAACAGCATTAAACTGTTGCACATGTGCTTTAGATTTTAAATATAAAATGAATGAATACTAACACTTCAACAACCACATGATAAAGTCTTTGGAAAAGATAGAATGGCATCTATCTTTTCGAACCCAAATGCTTTTGTATGGGCGAATCTTAAGTGTTTGAAAGTGAAAGCGTGAAGATATTAAATAATCACTTTAAATTACTTTTACATGCTTGAATGAATGTCGCTAGTGAAATTTATTAGAATATATTCTTATTTGAAATTAAATGTATGTAAATAAGTCAATTATTTTATATAGCATGATGTTTTTTATAAACTATAATATTTAAACAGCATTAAACTGTTGCACATGTGCTTTATATTTTAAATATAAAATGAATGAATATTTACACTTCAACAACCACATGATAAAGTCTTTGGAAAAGATAGAATGGCATCTATCTTTTCGAACCCAAATGTTTTTGTATGGGTGAATTTTAAGTGTTTGATAGTGAAAGCATGAAGATATTAAATAATCACTTTAAATTACTTTTACATGCTTGAATGAATGACGCTAGTGAAATTTATATTTAAAATCTAAAGGCATGTGCAACAGTTTAATGCTGTTTAAATATTATAGTTTATAAAAAAACATCGCACTATATAAAATAATTGATTTATTTACATACATTTAATTTCAAATAAGAATGACGTATTGTAAATTCTAATAAATTTCACTAGCATCATTCATTCAAGCATGTAAAAATAATTTAAAGTGATTATTTAATATCTTCACGCTTTCACTTTCAAACACTTAAGATTCACCCATACAAAAGCACTTGGGTTCGAAAAGATAGATGCCATTCTATCTTTTCCAAAGACTTTATCATGTGGTTGTTGAAGTGTTAGTATTCATTCATTTTATATTTAAAATCTAAAGCGCATGCTGTTTAAATATTATAGTTTATAAAAAAAACATTGCTATATAAAATAATTGATTTATTTAAATAGATATATTGGTAATTATAAAATTCCATTGTCTATTTTTATTAGATTAAATTTTTAAAATCAAAGCTTGTATAACATATTTTGATAAAATGCTACAAAGTTGTTTTTGGAAAAGATTAAAGTGAATTGAAAAGAGCCGTTACTTTTTTTAAATCAAGACAAAAAAACTTATTTTTTATTACTGTAGTTTTTACCCTGACTATAAAAAAATTGGAAAAAAGATTGGAGAGATTTTTAAAAACATTTTTACAGATTATGACAGCATGAGAACTGTGAAGATGTAACTGAAGGCAAGTGACACTATATCCAGACATTTCTAGTTCATAATAGTAGAGTTTGGATTCACATAGAAGCAAGGCCCAACTTTTATGTAATTCATGTCCTTTATATGTATATATAACATGACATAAAAACTGAATGCAGCTGATTGTATATATACCAATAGTTACCATATTATACCTTTCCTGAAGATGACAGTAAGCCAGTCTATTGTTTAGAAGGGACCAGCTTATCCAGAGATTTCATCCACTTACTGAAGAAGTTAATATGTATACTGCTTTATCTATATGCAGAGAGACACAGATAAAGGTACATCATTATATAGATAAAGAACAGCTGTAAATAATTTTATTCAACAAGTAAGATGTGTTTCCAGTATATTTTGAAAAAACAAACAAACTCCACAATCTTTTTAGATTAGGGAACAAAAAAACTTGCTAGAGTATTTTGTAAAAGATGTTTATAATTAATTCAGAATCACCTGGTAAAATTTTTTTTTTTATAAAGAACTGGCAAAGAATTAATATTATTTTTTTTAAAAAAAGTAAAAAGAAAATCTTTGATGGGGAACTGTCAAAAAAATAGATATTTTTTAAAGAAAATTATACTTATCATAAAAAAATTAAGAGGCTAATTGAAGCTACAATTCACATCATCTATTTTATTATATATACACAGATCATACATGTATATTTATATATTTTTAAAAATGAAATTAATTTTTTATATAAGTCTATGACAATTCAAACATGTTAATTTAAATTATTATACAGCACATCTGAGTTCTTATATATATATATATATATATACATGTGTGTGTGTGAATTTTATGTATATTTTTAATATGGTTTATTTTTTATAAATGCCAGTGTGTGCACACATTTCCATGCACACACATATGTATGTTGAATCAGTCATTATTTATGTACTATAAAAATGAATTACATTTATAGGTTTATGACAATACAAATATGTTCATAAAATATTATACTGCACATCTGTGTGTATACATACATGTTTTATGTAAACCTAAGAGAACATATATGTAAATTACAATATAATAGTGGATTTATTTTTGGTATTATTCAAATCAGAAGGTTTAATTTATATGTATAGCTGTATTCTATCATCTTCAAGTTCATTGTAATCTCATTGTTATTAATAAATTGGTATTTCATTGTTAAAGTTATTTCAGTGAACTTATTCAATTATAGAATACATTTAAAATATTATATGTTTGTATTATATCTCTTGATCATGGTAAGAGTTATAGAGCTTTTGCTCTCTGAGCTGGATATGTGAATAATGGTCTGTTATATAAAAGAGGTTAATATTTAGTGTTTATGGAGTCCAGTTGATGATGATTTCATTATTTCTCTAATTCTGGATGATACAAAGAGTATATGCTTTAAAGCCCATGCATTACATTTCATTTTGATTATTAATTCAGAAATTAAGTTTATAGGCAGCCAGTATATTATTGGTGTTATGTGGCAGAGCATTAATGATAACTAGAATGTTTAGTATCACAGCATTATTGTCTTTATTTTTGTATATTATGATGTATTAGGGTTTAAGTTTGGGTATCTAAATTATTGTGTTGTATAATCTTCCCCAAGCTGACAAGATTGCTAAATAATTAGCCTGATCTATAGTAGATCTATTTCAAATCCAATCCTATGATTGACTGTTGATTTATTTTTATTGTTGTATGATGCTGAACGATTTCTGCTTTTGTAATGAACTTATATATATATATAATAAATAAAGTTTGATATCTGTATTCGTTTCACAATATATGTAATATACAAATCAATATATATATCAAAATACAGTACAATTTATATAAATTATATTCTTTTAGAAATACTTTCGACTATACACTTTGTAGTCTTTATCAACTATATAACGTTGAATAATCAAAACGAGACAACCCTTAACAATACCCATAGTTCAATTCAGATTTCCCACAATTCTGTTATCTTAACATTTGATGACTGGCGATTCATTAACATTTGACGATTTCTTGAAATCAACATAGCCTCTTTTATTTTACGTTTATTATGACAACATTCAATTTGAATAATTTTCATATTTTTATAATCAAATTTAAATCCATATCTTGTCAATATGGATTTAAATTTGATTATAAAAATATGAAAATTATTCAAATTGAACGTTGTCATAATAAACGTAAAATAAAAGAGGCTATGTTGATTTCAAGAAATCGTCAAATGTTAATGAATCGCCAGTCATCAAATGTTAAGATAACAGAATTGTGGGAAATCTGAATTGAACTATGGGTATTGTTAAGGGTTGTCTCATTTTGATTATTCAATGTTATATAGTTGATAAAGACTACAAAGTGTATAGTCGAAAGTACTTCTAAAAGAATATAATTTATATAAATTGTACTGTATTTTGATATATATATTGATTTGTATATTATATATATATATATATATATATTGATTTGTATATTATATATATATATATATATTGTTTATAACACTTCTTTCTTATACCCTTTAATGCAACAAATTTTCTTAAAAATTTCTTTATTTTCCTTACAGTTTATAATATATTTAGTTAGTAATGTGTTGATCTCTCATGCTTCTCATATTCATTATATATTTAAATGTTTAACATTGTATTGATTTTCATTCCAGGTTCACCCCATGTTTTTCATACCATCACAATATATATGTAACTAAAATAAATTCTACAAGAATATGCAGATAATTATTCATTATTATAGTAGTAAACTTTAGTATAAAATATTTATTACATTACTAACAGGCTTTTTATATGGTGTATTTTTGTCAAAGCAAAAGTAAAGTGAATATTAACAAATACATTAGTATAACCACATGTATATAAACATACAGTAAACTAATCACTGATTATTATATATTTGTATATTTGCATTTGTAAATTGATCTAACAGTTAGATGTCATTAGATTAAATGGCCAATGCTTCCTAATAGTAATTATATTGGCTCTTATATTTATGAAGTCCTTAGAGTTAGTTTATTATTAATATTTTCTAGGCAAATAATTTTAGCATTAGCAAGTTTAAAGGAATAACCAGACTTTTTCTCATGGCCTACAAATACTGAGCTATAAATGCTGTTGCATTGAAGTCTGTCAATAAATGAGTATGCTGAGTGATATTTCATTTTAAGTTTGCATGTGTGTCTCCACAGTATCTGATACTGCAAAACTGACAATTCTGGGCATATACCAATTGAGTTTTATCAATATCATTAATCTTATCTTTGGAATTGTTAATGAATTTATTTGGTAAGAGGCATCTAAAACCAATGTTAAAATCCTTGTGCATAATCAGTATTATTATTGGATATATATTAGGGATGTAAGCCTAGCCTAGCAAAGTAATAAATATTATTTTATACCAAAATATATTATCTCAAGAGCTGATAATGATCTATATATCCTTGTAAAATTGATTTTATTACATATGTAACTGTACATAGTCTCATTGAAGAGATAAATTCATATCTTCTAGGCACTGGTCATTACTAATGCAATGTTCACTGGTATCAAAGCCATATTCATAATAAATGAAAATAAATAATTTTTATTTGTTTTCCAAGGTTTTATACGACTATGTTTAAATCAGACAATAATTCCAAAAAATACAAACTTCAAATCAGTAGAGATATTTATGCAATTAAAATCTATCTGCAGTTAAACTTACAAATACAGAGCTATATAATATTCAGTTTAATAATCATGTAAATAAATGATAAGTTATTATATATATATATATATATATATATATATATAACTATATCATTTATTTACATGATACTATTAAATATATATATATATATATATATATATATTAATCAGCATTAAATAGTATGATAGATTATCAGAGAGATAAACTCCTAATGTCTAAGAAGTGTCTTTTTAAAGTCATTCATTAAAAAAAATATGACTGAGGGTAGACTTTAGTGACAAGATGTTGTCTTTTAGAAAAGAAAATTGAAATAAGAATTAAAAGGCAACGTCACAAAATATCAAATAAATAGTGCAACTGAAAAGAGTGCAACCAGCATCTCAAGATGACACTGAATGCAGTATAATGCAAAATCATAAACTTATTTAAATATGAGATTTTTTGTGATTAAGTGCTGCAATGTGATTAAAATAAATGCTCATATGCTCTCAATGTTTAATATTTAACTAGTTTTATGTTTTCTTCTTTTATCTTTAAAAATATAAAAAACATCAATGATGTTTAATTACTTGTATATGTTTATCTTCTGTATTAGTGATCTCATACTTGGAACTTGCTGGACAATTTTATATTTTCCAAATAAATTAAGGCATAATTAGAATTATTATGTTTGTGGAGATGCATCTTATGAAAGTTACCCACAAACCTTTTTATGTTTATTACATTTAGGTAATATTTATATATTTAATGTGAGGCCCAAGATAATTCTCCTTTTTCCAATGTGGCTGAGAAGCCAAAAGATAGGATAGCCCTGGTGTAATGTTTTTATTTATTTAGAAATTGTTCTAGACTTTTTTAGTGCAATTTTTTAATAAAATAAAAATATCACATATATATTAAATTATAAATAGTGATTAATATTTTTACCAAAAGTTTTCATCTACAATATTTTTTTTTTATTTTATAAAAAATGAGAAAAACAAACAAAGCAGTAACATTTAATAACATAAACGTAAATAATAAATACATATATTTGAGATAAAAGATAAGAGTCTTAATGAATTGTAGAAAACATTATGAATATGAGTGTTTATTGATTTATATAGCTGTGTTATACAGCTTACAATAACATGGTGTGTGCTCATATATATATATATATATTGTAATGGAATGTACTTGCTGCATTCCATTTAAATTGAAGAAAGAAGGCCCCAAACATTGGGAAAGCCAAATATAATGGAATGTATCTTTATATGATCTCAAATGAAAATAAACATATGAACTTTTGCAACAATAATCATTAGTTAACCAAGCCCCTAACTTTGAGACACCAAATGTAATGAATAATTAAACGAACATATTATGCTGACCACGTTGTGGTGTCCAAATGTAATGGAACATACTTTTACTCCATTATACTAATCATCAGTTAACTGGGACCAACAGTTTGTGGTTCCAAATGTAATGGACAATATATCATATAAACATATTATACCTCAAATGTAATGGAACATCAATATATGAGAAGAAAATAATGCTTCAAACATTGTATTATAAACGTAATGGAATATATATAATCTAAATGAATCCAATTGTTGAGAAAGCCTAATATAATAGATTGTATGATTTAAATGAAGAAAGACAAAATTATCCCAGTTATATTTAAATAAATTATTTATATGCCCTTCCAACTAGCTATACATGAAATAAATCTAAAATCATACAGAGCAATGAGATCTATCATTATAATTTATTTTTAAAGTTGATATGACTAACTAATCAAATATATATCAGAAACAAAGGGAATTCTATGAAATCCAATATACACATCTATTATGTAAATTTATGTATATCTAAACATATCAATGAATAATAATATGTGTAAGTGGCCTAAAGACTAAACAATAAGTGAAATATAAAGTTATCCTCTATTAAATTGTGAATTCAATTAATTTCATAATGACTCTGGCATTAAAAGAAAAATAAGAATAAAATATTAATACTCTTTCAAATAAATTACAAAGGCATTACTTATAAAACAAATAGTACATCCTTTATTTTATATTATGGTTTAATTTTAGGTAATATCAATGTTTTAAATACAAACCCAAATAATAAATATACATATATATTTGCAATAAGTATATATATTAAATATATAAAGACATATCTGTGCTTAACAAGTAGATATCAATATAAATACAAATCCATATTTATATTTTTCAGATATTTAAAATAATAAAAAAAATATTATATACAGCAAATACATATAATTATTGTTTTGGTATGCATAAGAATCATTATATAAAGTTAAAAAAAAAAATGGAAATAAATTAATAATAAAACATTTTTTTATAATAAAAAAAATTTGCGAATATAAATTTACTTATTAAAATATACATAACAACTCATATACAACCCAAACTTATAAGCCATACTTTAAGATTTTAAATTACTTAAGTGTTAATTTTAACACCTGTTAAATGTTTATTGCTGTTAGAAAACAAGACGCTTGAATTGAATATTTATAAAACGTTATATTTTTATAATGAAAAATAAAAGTAAACAAAAATATCGATCTCAAAAATATATTTATATATCATTTATACATATAAAATTATTGACTACCTTTCAAAGTTCACATGTCCAGTTTTCCTTCAAAAGTCAACTTATTCCCTTGTTTTATTTCTTTATCCGTTTAATATTAGAATGCATTCTAGTTAAGGTGAGAAAACTATCACGTTAGAGAAAATTGTCAATTCTTGGATATATGTATATTTTTATCCTTCTAAAATTTCTTTCCTTGAAAAATAAATAAATAAATTGAAATGTTAAATCCAATATATTAATTCTAGTTACCTCCAGATTATTATTAGATTGACCATTATAGATTCCAGATAGCTATGTCAATTTCGGCTTCAGACGCGATGAAATATATGTATTGAACTTTTCTTAGTTTTTTCTTTTTAAACTGCTTTGGAATAAATGAAAGAAAATGGTGCAGCCTCTTGGCTGCGATATATTTCTATTAGCCTGTCATGATTTATGTATTTACCATAAAAATCTATCTTATTCCAATATTCTGAAGAATGGTAATTTCAAAGAAGCAAAGTACAACAAAACTTTATCCTTTTGTTTTTCTAATCACCATCCTACTAATACTAATGGCTTCCTTTTTGTTGTTGCTCCACGTGCTAGCAAATGCTGTTTTGAAAACCCTCGTTACACATGTTTTCTTTTAAACAATTAACATTAAAAAAAAAAAATATCAAGCATATATATATAAAAAATATTAAATTGAAAATTTATTTGACAGCTTTAAAAATATACATAAATAATAATATTGCATTTTTTTAATAATCACTGCAAATAAAATAATTTTTTTATATAATCAACAATTTATATGTCTTTATTTATTTATAATAATTAAATATTCATAACGATGTACCATCAACATATAAATAAAATAATAACTTCAAACAATAACTATACCTAATAACCATAAACAATAATAATACTTCATGTATAAACATCAACTCAAAGAGTTTTTTTTTATATATATATAATAAATGATAATTTTTAAAATATAGATAGATTTATCGATATTTACAATATATATATATATATTGTAATGGGCCGGAAAAACCCTTTAGGATGGTAGACCCAGAGCCTTCTCTACTTACAGGTCCTATTACTACTTGGGGTTCTAACTCAGTGTAGACATTTGCCTTTAACTCTGCTCAAAAATGGATTTAAATAGGATGGCAATAATATGACCTCTATATAGATCCTTAATGGCTATTGCTAATAATATATTAAAAATCTGTATACATGTGTAATAGCTATTCTGGTGAGTGAAGTATGAATGATACTTAATAATCTAGAGACCAGAGAAACAAAGATTTTAACTTCAAACAACAAATATTTATTAAGAAATTGGGTTTAAATTTATAATATTTATGAATTAATAAAATATATACTTGGATATAATAAAATATTGATTTGTCTTTACTACAATAAAACTAGCTGTGATTTAAATATTAAAATATCAATTGAAATAAAAATTATAAAATTATAGTGCATAATGTACAATAATGTATCAATTATTTTAAATATGAAATTATATTACTAGATGTACAATTATCATTTTGTTTATGTCCTTTAAATGTATCTCAAGGTTATGTCCATGAATTGCAAATTTGTGTTTTGTATAGTTCATTTATAAACGGTTATTCATGCAAACAAGAAAATGTATTTATATAAAATTATTTATTAATTACTTTGATTTTAATATATTAATTGTCTAATAAATGTAAATATTCAAAATCTTACCTTTTGTCTTTAAGTCATTGTCCAGTTTAATTTAAGCATTCAATTACATTAATATTTTATTTACAAACATATACAATATATTTATGTATACCTTGAGTTGTGTATTTGTATTTTTCTCTCCCTATAAAAATCTAAACAAATGGATTCTTTTAAAAAAAATGTTTGCTACAAATGAATAAAAGGGTGAGAAAAATTTATAACTCAACTCTCAGTATACATTAAAAAAAAATATTTAAAGCATAAAATTAAATGAAATTTCGGAATTCCTTGAAATAATAGCAAGTTAAATTTTCAAGAACAGCTTCTGTATTCTTAGCAGATAATGTCCTTCTTTTATTCACGTATATTAAATCATATTAAACATTCCAAGCATTAAAAATTCCCACGATGAAATCAAATTCCTGTGCATTTGATTTTATAGCCATTGCCTTTCCAATTCCATCTCCAGATCATCCCACGCTGATTTGAACATTAAATATACCAATGAATATTATACTCCATCACCTGCCAATGACACCAAGGAGATAGAAAGATCCCCTGACAATTAGCAAAATTGCATGGTTAGATATTATTTACACACGTATAAATTGTTAAATATAAATCTTTTTCCAAGGCTTGCATTATAATATAAAATGAATGCTATTTCTATGCAGTTTTTATTTATATATATATATATGAGATGCATGATAAAGATTTTACTTTAAAAGTAATTAGAATTAGTATTAATAAAATTCTATTTCATCATTAGTTGACTTTATCTTTTACAAGAAACATTTTATAGTAATTATATTTTTGGCAACGATAAATAAATATGAAGCTCTTAGAATTTATTTGAACGAACAAAAGTTTATCCCTTAAACTATGTCTTTTTTTTCCTTTTTTAAAATATTTTACACTAATAAATAATGAAATTCCAAATATTAAAGTTTATTTTTAATAATGAAAGGAAATCATAACTAATACAATAACAATTAAAATATTCTTAAGTTTACTTTCACGTGCTCCATTTGAACAAAAACCAACCAACAACTAAAATTCCTGTTGCTTAGTTTTTTTCCATGTTCCAAAATCAACAAAGGTTTACTCTTTTTTTCTTCTTTAAACAAAAGAAACTTGGTTAATAAAATTTAATGTCAGATATTTTCTTTATTATTTTTGTCACGTCATGATTTAAAATCTACATTCATGTATAAATGTGTGTATGTATATATTTTATTCTACATTTAATAAAAAAAATAAATTAATTCATTCCTTTATGAATGTATGGTTATTTTTGTATATATATATATGTGTGTGTGTGTGAATGTCTCCAAATATCTAAAAAAATTATGTTTTAAAAGTTGGCTCCCTATTTAATCTTTGTACATGTTATTCCAAAACATCAGTTACTTATTATTATTTTATAAGGATTGGGCATCACCTTAGAATATATATATATATATATTTATATATATATATATATATATATATATATATATATATATAAAGTTGAAATGAAAAATAGAAATAAACACAGCCAAAAATTTTGTAGATATTTTTTACATCTTACTGAAATAATCATAGTAAAAAATTAAATAATTTAAAATAAAATTTTGTTATAAATAAACAGTTAAAAAGGTTTAATAAATATTTTTATTGAATTCTGATTTTGAAATTAAAAACAAGCATGTTTTATGATAATATATCTACTGATAATTGTAAATTTTCTATGATCTATTTTTAAAAATTCTTGTAGATTATACTTTGATAAAATTCTAAAAGTAGCTTGTAATTAAAAGACAAGGATTAGAGAGATAAGAAAAAAAAATCAGCTTTTAATTAATGTGTTTTGTCACCCAATCTAGCTATAAAATGCATTGTTAAAAAGATTAGAGTGGTTGGACAGTTATACAAATAACTACCACAAATCAGATATAGCTGAAGTCAAGACAGTATATCCAGTAGTGGTCTATTAGTTCACTATGGTGGAGTTTAATGCACCTTGAAGAAAGTCCCAACTTCTTTGTTTCATAGCCTTAAATGTGGACAAGTCAGTTGCTTGCCTGGAGTTCTATCTAGTCCTAGACAGATGGGAGGCCACTGCATGCCAAGAGTTACATGGACTATACCTATCATGATGATAACATGCCAATTTACTGTTAGAAGAGACCAGCTTGCCCAGATTCCATCAGCTTGATGAAGAATTACTTATATATATATATATATATATATATATATATAAGTAATTCTATATATAGCATATATATATATATATATATATATATGCTGTTTTATATGTAAGGAACAACAGATAAACTCATCACATTGCAGCTGATGAGTTGTTTCAAAAAAATTTTATTTAAAAGGACATTATAAATGTGATATATAGATAGAACAATATTATTTTAAATCATTTATTGAAGAAAAAATATTTAAAATCTATATTTAAAATTTAAAGATGTTATAATTAAGAGTGGCCTGTGATATATATATATATTATTTTAAATCATTTGTTAAAAAAGATGATTTAAAATATATATATATAAGAGTGGCCTGTGATATATATATATATTATTTTAAATCATTTGTTAAAAAAGACATTTAAAATCTATATTTTAAATGTAAAGACATTTATAAATTTAATCAAGTGATCTGTTTAGTGATTGTTATAAACTGTTAATAAATTGATAGTATTTTGTTTTTTAAAGAAAAAATAAAATCTGTAATCAATAAAGAAAAACTTACTAATAAAATAATGAACAGATTTTATATACTTTCAACAAAAATATAACTTAAAAATTTATTGTTAAACTGAGATTTCAAATATGTTAATAAATTATTATACCACATGCCTGTGTGATGATATATATGTGCTTTATGCAAACCCTAGTATGAGGTATCTATATCATTAAACTGTAATCTAAAAGTTATTTTATTTTATCTGACAATTTAAGTATGTTCAGCAATTGTTATGCCACATGTCTGTATGCAGATATGTCAGTGCATGTCGAGTAGACATATATATATAATTCAATCATTTTTTTTTATTATTAGATTTTTATCATCAAAAAGTGATAACAAACTTTTATTAAATGTCAATTGAAATATATTCATTATATATTATGCTGCATGTCTGTGTGCTTATGTATATATGTGTTTCATGTAAACTCATTATGATATATTGTAAATCACACTGCCAGTGTTAGATATATCAGTGCATGTCAAGTAGACACATGTAAAATTCAATCATTTTTTATTATTACATTTCTATCATTAAAAAGTGATTACATAAACATTTTATTAAATGTCAATTGAAATATATTTATTGTATATTATACTGCAGGGCTTATGTATATATGTGTTTCATGTAAACTCATTATGAAGTATTGTAAATCACAATGTGATTTTTTTATTGTATGTTTATCAAAGTCAGAAGATTTTTATGTGTATAGCCATATTCCAAAGTTCTTAATATAAATTTTTATTGTTGTTAATAAACTTGTATTTCAATTGATAAAATTATTCCAGTGAAGTTAATTCTAAAGTTTTTGAATATTTTACATTGCATCATCTCTTGATCACAGTGATAGTTATAGAGCTTATGTTCCTCTAAGCTAGATTCATGCATAATGGTCGATTATATATAACAGGAGTGTATTAAAGTATAGGAATACAGTAATGATGAATAATCCTGGATTGGTGCTCTTTACAGCTCATGCACTACAGTTTATTTAGTTTAGTTTCTAATAGAAATTAAGTTTATAGTTGGTGAGTACATTAATGATACTATGTGACCAGAGTTTTGATGATGATCAGCATATTTTAATATTTCAGCATTATTGTTTTTGATTATTATGTATTCTGATGGATGAGCACTTAGTTTGAGCATTCAAAATTATGTTTAAATAGTTTCCCCAAGCTGGCTAAGGCTAAATAGTTGGCCTGGTGTGTAGTAGACCCATTTCAAATCCAGTTGCCAGATGGACTGTTGTTTGTTCATTTGTGATAATGAATGAATTATACTTATTTATAATGCTGGTGAATGTAGTAATTATGCTATTAGTTACTCTAGTGAGTTAACTAGGCTGATCACACAGTGATTTCACAAAGAGTGACTTCATGCTCATTATTTTATATTTTAAATTAAATATTGATAGGTAATTTTATTTGTGATAATGATTTTACATCATCCTACCTTTATCACAATTTACCATCTCATTATAATATATTATTTAGAGATGTTAAAAATGTTTTATTATATAGGCAGGGTGTTTAAAATTGAATTACCATAACATGGTTTTTATTAGAGCATATATCAACTCTAGACTGCAGTTTGACTATATCTATATATTTAAAATGTGAAATATTATATTTTAATTGTATATCTGCATACATGTTCTTAATTATGGATTGCTTCTAGGGAAGCTGATGAGTTGGAACTCAAAACTTGTATCATGCTGTGATCGATTAATTTGTTTTATTACTAAGGTAATGTGAAAACCGTTGCTCAATTTTATAGATAGTGTGTGACAAAATAATATTTTTTCAAATGATGAAATATCAGCAGTGTTCTTAAATTATTTATTACATAGTAAAATGTTTGTTTTTATGCAGTTATTGACTAATTTATAGTTCAATCTTTAATATTAAATTGAGTATAGCAATGATATTTAAATGAGAATAACATCGCTATGTTGATGAATATTGATGATGTCTATCACACTTTATGAAGGAAGACCTGAACATAATGAGTGTTTTTAAATAATATGGTAATGTTTACAAATCATCTTAATAGTACATAATATAGTTAATATTGTTTCAAATAATTATATTACTATGATATTAATAAAAGGAGTGACAAAGCAGAGATTTTATGTTATAATATGATTATCCCATTTAACAAAGCAACCATGAGTCGCCTTATATTACTAAGTTTTGCAATGGAATTCATGCATAGAAGTTATTGATAAGTACTTTCATTTTATGTGAAAATAATAGATTAAAATCAACTTTGTTTAGTTCTTAAATCCTTTAGACTTATATAAAATATAGAGCTTAATATATGCATTATTTTATTTATATATACAAATAATTTTATTTAATTTAATTAGTGTACATATGGATATAGTAACATAATTAAATCTTTTAATTTTGCTAATGTATGCTTTCGATATAAAAGTTGTGACATTCATGAATGTGTTCAACGATAGCTCCATCCATGATAGATTGTTAAATTTATTTGTGAAACAAATAAATGCAGAAAATATAAATGGTTTGAATCCGTTGATAAAACTATATTAGTCTATGAAAACCAAATATAAGTAGCTTGATAGGATATCAATCTACTTGGCTAGCATTCAATTTT
Organism: Epiperipatus broadwayi; assembly: GCA_028023455.1. Lineage (NCBI taxonomy): Eukaryota > Metazoa > Onychophora > Udeonychophora > Euonychophora > Peripatidae > Epiperipatus > Epiperipatus broadwayi. Next base: position 3,122,790 of record JAQFVV010000065.1, read on the forward strand.
ATCTTTAGTTGAATCTTTAAGCACTACATTTTATTTATCCTTAATTGCATATTTAAACACTGCTTTGATGTCATGGAAGAATGCTGGGATGACTAACTGATCAATTGAAGATTTTTTTGATTTGGAAAAAAAATAGTGCTCTAAGTAATTTATAAATTTGTGGAATCTAAAATCTCTTATTACTTTTCATTGATAGATATTTTGTGAAAATTTTTAGTATTATTTGTCTTTTCAATTTCTTATTTGGTTTAAAAAATGGAAGAGGGTGTGGGGTAGTGGGAGAGAGAAAAAAATACTTCTAATTAAAAGTTTTCCAGGTTTTGTTTTTGATTTCTCATAATACTATCTAATATTGACTTACAAAATTAATTTATGTATAATTTCAAACAATGTATTTTGATCTGTGATTGACAGATTTGTTTGGAATTTTATCATTTGCTTTTAAAATTTAATTTTTTTTTCTATTTGTTTTTTAAAAAGTGACAAAAGGGGGGGGGTACAGTCAATTATAGAAGTGTTGTCAACTTTTAGGACAATAATTGTCAGCTATATTCAAACAAATAAACAATCCAAATGAAAATGAACTAACTGGCTTTGATACAACAACAAATTAAAGAACAAATATTAAAATGAAACTTATTTCCTATTTATCTGAATTCTCATCTCCTATCTGCATGATAGTCGTTTTCCTTTACTTCACAAAAGTCCAAAAATAAAAGGTATTGGTAGCTTTGTTTTGAACCAAGTAATTTGGCAACATGCATGGATAATGCAGTCACTCTACACTCTCTTCTAACTTTCTTTTCTCCATAGAAAACCACCCAAAATCCCTAAATGAAGATTGTAAGATGGTTTACTTTTACTTTTTTAATGAAAATCTGATAAAAAAAACAATTTAAATAAATGTTTCCAAGTCTAATGTATCCAATTACTTTTCAAATAAAAATATTTTTAACAATATCACATAGAAACACAATTTTAAAAAAAAAAAAAATTTCTAACAAGTTAAAAAAATATTGTGATGCTTGCAAGAGGAAACTGTTTCCTTTTTATCTAATAGTTTCTTATTCTCTTTTTTAAAACTATTTATAAGTTAGATTTTACATACTGAGATGCAGTATTTAAAAAAAAAAACAATTAAAGAGAAAGATGAATATATAGTGAGTAGATCAATAGTCTTTATTATTGAATCTGTATAAAACTTATTGATGTTTTTCAATAAATCTAGATGTTTTATACCAAAATTATTCAGTTGTTTGACAGAATTCTTGATTGAGTTCTCAAAAAATATTTGAGCAATGTTTTAGGTAATAAAAGTATATTCCGAATAAATGTTAGAACCTGGTCTACATATTAAAATTTTTTTATACATTTTTTGTGAGGCAACTTGTCTTATAATAAACAGTACAAAATTATATAAAAGAATTGGAAAACACTGCTAGGAAAGATACTTTAATTGTGTTAGTAATATTTGTCTTTATATCATATTATAGCATATTCAGGATTACTATGAGCAATTTTTTTTATCAAACAGGGCAATTGTTCTAAAGTACATATTTCAGAACCTCAGCTTTCTAATAAATATATTTCTTTGTAAAATACTTCCTAGTTGTTTAGATAAAAAAAATTAGCATATTGACTTTGTGGGATTAAGAAGACTCCAATTTGAAAATAATTCAAAACTTTTCATATTCTTATTAAAACATTTCTTTATTTACAGAATGTTCTTTGAAAGTATAGATTAATTTTCTGAATTTTGTTTTTGGAAGATTGCAGATAAATATATAAAATAAAAAAGCTGTAACATATATAAAGTTTGTCTTCTATTATTATTATTTAGGGTCATTAGAATTTTTTTATTGGCAAAAATTTTGTCAAGTAAATGAATAATTTTTCTATTTAAGGATATTTTAGATTTTTAGAAGAAAATAATTTTTTAAACAGATTTAGTTTGTTTTAAAAGATTTTCTCTACATTTGTATATATAAGAAAAAGAGTAAACTAAAGTGAAATGTAGAATTATATTCCACAGTTATGTGGACAATTAAGTATAACTAAGTCAGATTTCCTAAGCAGTGCATTACTTGACCAAAGGTGCACGACATCGAAAGCCTGGTATAGCAATTTTAAAATTTAATATTTATTAATTGTCTATATCTATTCTTGTGGAATATATATATATTTCACTTGATGCTATTTTTTATAAAACCATTATGCTGCATTTTTTATATACTTTCTTCTGAATTGAATATGAAATATAATCAATTTTATAAACAACTTTATGTTTAAATAATAAATTTATTTTCATCAAACCGATTTTTGTTCAAAATTGAACCTTGTCAAGATGTTATAATAATTTAAAATGTCATGTGACTTACATCTCTTAGCACACCATCTACTGGTCAATCTTAACTTTAAAAATGTTTTTATATTTTCCAATTTTTATCTGAGACAATGTATATACAAAAAAAAATAAAGAGAAATGTATGAATTTAGTACAAGGGTCAATAAAGTTGGGAGGAAAATGAACATTAAATAAAAATTATGTGCTAAAATAATATGTAAATCACGTGATATTTTGAATTATTATAACATCTATACAAGGTTCAATTTTGACCAAAAATCGGTTTGATGAAAATAAATTTATTATTTAAACATAAAGTTATCTATAAAATTGATTAAATTTCATATTCAATTCAGAAGAATATATATATGTAGTAAAAAGAAAAGTCAGTCTATCTTGTTCATTGGTTTGATTGCTTATGAAATTATAAAAGCAGCTTAGAAGCCTATGAAATAATTTGACTGAATACATTTGCTTCCAATATAGAGCTAAATTGTTTACATATTCACACATATAAACATAATATACATGTGTGTATGTGGTTAAGTGGTCATCAATTAAATTATTCAAGATTTAATCACAAGAAGCTTACAATATCAGTCATATTTTCATTTATATTAATAATGTTTAATGCTTCAAAAGATAATATATATGCATTTACCTGAAGGGTAATAATGATGGTGTGATATTCTGTTGGATTATTTCTATCATCTATCTGTAAATGTTGAATGTATAGAAAATTTTAAACTTTAATTAAACTTTTTAAATATAAACAACTTGTTAGTAATAATACACAAATAGACAACACGAGTTATTAATTACACAACGTTTCGAGTAGTAGTATTTTCCACTCTTTTGCTGGTGGTGATAGCCTGACCAGTGATAATATTAGCATAAAAGTCAAACTTACACCTTTAGATTCTTGATTTTTGAATTTTAAGACAACACTCTAACTAACTGGTCTATTCTGTCAAAGGTAACAGATAATAGAAATTCCATATATTTATATATGAATGTTGGTTCAAATCCTCTTGAGTTCATTTTTTTTAATACTTATTTCTAAGAGAAAGATTAATTAGAGCTCTTCCATACATTGTGTATTAAAACAATGGGTTGATTTATATGATTATTTGCCATTGTCATATGAGAAGCTTCCTTTAATTTTTTTCTTTGCATTTTTTCCTCTCTATCCAATATTTTTTTGCACTTTCCCAATTAAACATAAGGTCAATAATACATACATGGCCTGTTACTGTGGACACATCTGTTTTTTCTCTTTTAATCATTAGTTTGGGTTCTTTCAATTACTGTTTAACAGGGCACCAGGTTCATGAATATACTTCCATATTCACATGGTATTTTACTGATGTAATTTTTGTTCTTCAGCATTTCCACTTTAGGATTGACAGACATTAGAATTCCCTGAAGTGTGGTATCACTTTGAAAAGCTGTTCTAATGTTATATTGACTGAAGATTTTTTTTAATTTGGCTACCATTACTGGTATGTATGGATATACTATAGTATCAATAATTGTTTTTTTCTTTCGGTGTTTTTTTGTCTATTAAAGGTTTTCTTGATGACAGTTGATGGACAACCATTCTTTATGAGAGTTTGTTTTATGTGAATCTTTTCCTTTTCCAAATGATTGGTTTCCAAAGAAACTTTCTTCTGTTCCATAGTGTTATGATAATTCCATGTTTAGTGCTTCTGGTATTATTTACTTGCCAGTGTGTGTTGGTTTCCTATACACTGTTCTTTTTACTTTGCCTCGAGGGAGTTTTGTCATAAGAAAATCTAAGAAAGCAAATTTTTGTTCTCATTCTGATTACATTGTGGATATAGAGAAAAAGGTGCACAGTAGAAAATCCAAGAAAGCTGCTCATATGACACTGGCAAATTATTTTATAAGTTGCCCAGAGTGGCAATACACAATGTATAAATACCTGTAATTAACCTTATTTTAAAAACAAATATAAAAAAAAACTGAAGGACTCAGGAGGATTTGAATCAACCTTCATATATAAATATATGAAATTTCTACTATCTGTTGCCTTTGACAAAAAAGTTCAGTTGGTTAGAGTGTTGCCATAAAATTCAATAGATAAAAATCTAATTGTATAACTTCGACCTAATTGTATAACTTCGACTTCTATGCTAATATTATCACTGGTCAGGTGAGCAATACCTGAAGAAGAATGAAGAATAATACTACTGAAAACGTTGTGTAATTACTAATCTGTGTTGCTATTTATGTTATTACTAACAAGTTGTTTGTATTTAAGAAGTTTAAAGAAAGTTTAAAATTTTTTCTATACATTCAACATTTACTGATGGATGATGGAAATAGTTTAACAGAATATTACATATAATATATCTGTATTATCAATCTTAAATAAATATTGCAGAATTGTAAATTAAGTTTTATTTCAAATAATAATTTTTTTGATATTTGCAGCAGAATCAGGAGAACGTTCAGGGAAAAACCTATAAAGACAAAATAAATACATATGTAAAATATTTATAATGCTAAATAAAAACAACCACTTATAAATAATTAATCTTCTCTCTAGCTACAGACTTTGACAATTTTTTTCCTTGGGAAAATGGCCAGCCCATATCGCTATATTTATTATTTATATAAATGATTGTCATTACACAACTTTAGCTTGAAAGGCAAAATTGTGAATCAATCAAAATCGAGTGAATTATCTGGTTAACCAAATAAGAAATAATAATTTAATTGATTCACAAATTCACTCCTCAGGCTAAAGTTGTTAACGGCCGACAATTGTCTATATAAACAACAAAAGTAGTGATATGGAATGGCCACCTCTATATCATCAGAAATTATAATACTGTGCATTTAGAGAATAGATCACCTATTTAAACAGTTTCTTGGGAAAAAACATTCTCCACAAATCACACACACACACATATATATATATATATAATATTATAAATCGATGTCTGTATTTCTTCAAAATAATATACGCAAATTTATAAATAAATATTTAAAAATACAGTATTTAAAAGCTTATAAAAAATACATTTATAACCGTCACTTAGGAGCGCTGTCAACTATCACGTTTAAAATGTCAGCTTTCCCATAATTCTATGATGTCAACTTTCCCATAATTCTGTGATCTTAATGTTTGCTGCTTGCCTATTAACCAAATGTTGCTTGTATTTATATATCAACATCGCCTTTTTTTCACAGAATTATGGGAAAGTTGACATCATAGAATTATGGGAAAGCTGACATTTTAAACGTGATAGTTGACAAAGCCACAAGTTGGTTGAAAGCGCTCCTAAGTGACGGTTATACATATATTTTTTATAAGCTTTTAAATACTGTATTTTTAAATATTTATTTATAAATTTGCATATATATATAGTACTAGTCAGTCGTGAGGGTCTAATAGCTCCATTTAGACACATAATGGATCCAAGAGTTTATTTCTGGTTGATTGAATATCTAAATATATCAGATATAATTCAAGCTTTAGGTTTAAAACTGACTCCATTTGGGTTACCACATGCAGCAGATCATCCACATTTATCCCATATATATACTTTTGACAGATAGATTAAATAGATTTCTTACCATAATTCTTTTGGAAATTAGTCTATAGATCACATGATAAACAGAGCAAAACTCTCCATACAGTATTGCCACCTGTGCTAAACAGAGTAATCACATGATGATGAAAGATTTATAATTAATGAGATCCAGACCTTTTAAACATTATGATCTTTTCATCATAATTTGTTAAATTAACCCTTATTATTATTTTATTAAAAAAATATCCCTTTATTTTAATGAGACGGAATTTACAAATCCATGTACCATTATCGACCAGTATATATCATCTCACCAAAAAATGACATAAAAATAGTCATATGATTTAACATACTCTGAATTTATTTTCTTTTATTCACTAAACTATTTACTATCAACTTCATTGATTTATTTTATTGTCTGCCATAATGATACTTTTTAAAACTTATTTGAGCTTAATGAATTGTAAAGTATTTCAAAAAGCTCATGTGTATTTCTAGTTCCAGATCCTTCACCAAACTTCATGATTGAAATCTGCTTCTACAGCAAGAGTCAAGTGTCACAGAATAATCATGTAAAAATATATAGAAGCAAACCAGAGTTATCTATAACTAAAATCTAAACAAAATAACAAGACAGGAATTTCTTGACTGACTATTTAAATAAGCAACTTTGCTTCATCCAAAATGGGTGCTCTTGGCAAATAATAATAACCTAGGAGATCCTATCAGTGCCTTAAATTTTTCAAAATATCTTCAAAACAAAATTTTACATGATCATCTGAGTATAAAACTCTCACTATATAACATACAGATATACCAACAATGCACACCACCACACTACAATCCTGAGCTTTCCAGTGGCTCTGAAAATATCAACACACACCAATTATTTTTACACTTCCAATTCATCCTGATAAAATTGCAGGCATTATATAGTCTTTTACATAACTTTATTTCTTTAATTTTTTAATAGCCATGAGCAGGATTTGTATAATATCATGTTCTACAATTCCTTTCATTGCAAATTTTTGTCCAGAAAACATTAGCATGTCCAGAGAAGTCACAATCATCTTTTTTACCTATCCCATATAGTTCAATATTAATTTGAGATTAAGTTTTATCTGTGGTTTCCTCCTGTGTGGTAACTGGAACGAAAAGCACTCTAATTTATTCTCTCTTTTTCCGATAGGTGCAGACTAATACTGATACCCAGAGTAAAGCTTCACCTGATTAAATACTTTTAAATTGAGCTTATAACTATTCACATCAGATGCATAAAACTTTTATAATATTCTATTTCAATGTTTGATTTATATAGTAATATATTTTTTTCCATTGCATTGGTCACCATAAATTGCCTATCTTTATTCATTTTTTTCTTAAATTCTAACATTGTTTGTCTTTGGGTATTCTCCAGCTTTTCTTAATGTTCTATATTTTCTTGCAGTGGCTTGGGTACATCTAACTGATATTTTACTATTTGCTCTATGACTTCTATCTACTCTTTTTTATTTTCTATTATTTTTTCAATTGATTCATTTCATCTTCTTTTTTTTTCTTTTTTCTCAGTGATGAAAGTTTATTCATAAAAAAATGTACAAATATAGTTAAATAAGGTTTACAAAGAATGGTAAAAAAGAAATTCAGGAGCAACATGGTGAAAGGGAAAGGATACATATGAAAGGGGAAAGGGATGTGGAAAGGGTGTGCATTAACCATTGATGACAAATAAATAATTACAATTACGAATTATTTTAAAGTCTAAAGTTTAAATATGAGTAGCATTTTAGGAGCACAATATTGAGAAGTCCAATTTGCAATGGATAAGTTGATAGTAGAAAAAGACTTGGAGATAACAACATTGGAAATAATAAATTTGAATAGGGTGAATAACTTGCAATTAGAATCATTAGGCCAAACTGCGGTTAACTTTGCAATAATATTTGGATAGAATTGTTTATAATAAGAACGCTAAAACCTCTATGAATAGCGTTTTTCTTTTCCTTTTTGTGAACGAGAAATTCAACGTTGGCAACAATTCCCACAATACCCTCATCCCAGTCCTCCCCCTCAAAAGAACTAGGATTTAGGCCCCTGGGGCCACTCCCAACAACCAGACTCTCTCATTCAATTGGCAAAGTTGATTGTAATGAAAATTTTAATTAAAAGGTACAATTAGGAATTATTTGTAAAGTCTAGGATTAAATGTGAATGTGTTTTAGGAGTGCAATATTGGGAAATCCAATTTGAGGTAGATAAGTTGAGAAATAGGAAAACACTTGGAGATAGTGTAAAATACAGACTAAATCAATCTAACGATTCAGTTCTTCCAAATGGCTTTGAATATCTTCATAAGAGAGCAATCCCAAATACTTTGGAAAAATTATGGGAAAACTATGGAGAACAAGGGAAAAAAATCCAAGCTTCAAAATGTCTCTGCTGAAAAACATTTTAATCCATCATGACAATAACATAAACAGTAGAAGGCCAGCCTTGTCAATAATAACATTGGAGGTAATAAAATTAAATAAGGTAAGCCACTTGCAATTAGAATCATGAGACCAAACTGCAACTTATTTTGCAATAATACATGGATAAAAACATTCATTATGATAACGTTAGAGAATTAACATAAATAACGTTATTTTTTCTATCTTGTGAATGAGAAAATACCAAAGTTGGTAACGAGCACCACAGCCCCCTCACCCCAGCCTCCTCCCTCAAAAGAACTAGGATTTAGGCTCTGGGGCTCCCTCCAACAACCGGACTATCTCATTCATTCAACAAAATTAAGTGAAATTAAAATTTTCATTAAAAGGTAAAATCTCTGTAGAAATCTTTTGTAATTTCAGTGGCTGCCATATATTTATATAGCGTTTTTATAAAAGTTGAAATTATTCTTACTTGTGATTACATTGTTGATATAGGTTGCATATGAAAAGAGAGCTAAAAAACTCCCCTTTTTAATAGTGATAGTTTTAGCAAAGTTTACTTCCCTAAACTAGGAAAAAGGAAATGAAACAGGGAGCCAGAAACAGAGTTAAATGGAGTCCTTGGCTCCTTCTAGTGGACTCTACTTTTTATATTTGCTTTTGCTCATTTTAGTAGCTCATCTTTAGTGTTGTTCACAGTATATGGTATCATTGATTGACTTTTTATTTATTTACCTCCTCATTTAACTACTCATTCATACTGAAGGTTTCATCTTTGCTGTTTACATTCTTCATGACTTTTACATCTATACTATATTTTAAATCATTTTCTGTCATATTTCTTGTAACATTGTTTTATTATCCAATTGCAAATCTTACAGCATTTTTTTATTTTCTTGTGATGCTTGATTTTGCATCTGCATCTCTTGTAACATTTTAAAAAATTTCTTCTTGTAATAGTTTTAATAATATAGCCAGTGTGAATATTTTATCTTCTTCAGGATTATTCATATTCTGTGCAGACTGTTCTTACCTTTATTTCATATTTGTTGGTTCTTTGATGTGTTGATTCATTTTATATGATTTTGACCTAAAATGATCATTTATTTTTTTATACTTGAACTGATAATAATTACTATGGGAAAAATAGTATTTTTCTTTCCTGTCTGAACAATACCATATTCCTTGATACTTGGTATACTTTCCAAATAAATGCTAACTAAAATACTACCAACAGAAGCAGCTCAACTACCCATCTAATTATAACTGTCATAAACCTTCTATATTTTATAATACACATCTTTATTTATTAATGACCAGATATAACTTTTATTTATGTAATAATAATAATAATAATAATAATAATAATAATAATAATAATAATAATAATAATAATAATAATAATAATAATAATAATAATAATAATAATAATAATAATAATAATAATAATAATAATAATAATAATAATAATAATAATAATAATAATAATAATAATAATAATAATAATAATAATAATAATAATAATAATAATAATAATAATAATAATAATAATAATAATAATAATAATAATAATAATAATAATAATAAATCATTTTTATTCCCAATTCCTTGTAGTATGTATCTATATGTGATCTAATTTATACTTTATCACAATTTATAAAATATTTTAACTCTTGTATCAGAGGCTACAATAAATCTAAATATTATTTTATAGGTATTATTGGATCATCGACTCATTATATTATTTTATTTCTTTATAAACATAAATTTAAGTAAATGATTTAATTCCTTTACATATTACAACTTAATGTAATTTGGCCTTACTTGGGTGAGCAAATGTACTGGTCAATATTGAAGTTCTTATAGCTACATATAGACTCCAAATGAACCAGATATTTTAAGGACTTATTACTGCCTTAATTAGATGTCCAAATATACCAGGTGAGACTCAAACTTCAGACTCTAAGCAGGTTTTACTTGGGTAACCACATGCACAGGAACACCTATATTTACCTCATAAATGTATACTTTTGGCAAATAAATTAACTAGATTCCTCACTATAATTCTTTTGGCAGTTAGCCTATGGATTATGTGATCATGAAAGATTTATAATTAATTAGCACCAGCCATTTTAAATATTGTGATGTTTTTATTATAATGTATTCAATTAACCCTCATTATTATTATTACTATCATCATCATCATCATCATCATCATTATTATTATTAAAGAAAATGTCCCTTTATTTTTATGAGATGGAAATTATATTTTTTAAGCCCATGAACCATTATGTATCACTACAGAATATACCAGGGACGGAGCGTCCATGTATTGAATGGAATGAGTGCTTCCATAGAAAAATTCATTAAAACTTTCAAAAGCTTTAATTGAAATTCAATTTAAAAAATTCACTAAAATATGTACATATTCAACCTCACAAAATCGATTCAACAAGTTGCATATACAATAGCGTAGTATGAACAATAAGTACATTAGTGTAAATAAACCATTTTGCAAAACATTAAAAAAAAGAACGAACTATTCAAACTTTTTTTTTTATTGAATGGAATGAATTTGACCAGTGCATTATTAGTTGATTATAAGACGATCACACGATGCTAAAAATCTTGTTCACAACTTAAAATATATTTCGACAAACATTTATTGTCTTTAATAAAATTTTGATTTCATCTTACCGCCATATATATATATGATGGTGGTACCTAGAATATACCTGTATATATGTGATCTAAGAAAAATAAAAAATAAAATTGATTTATAATTTGAACTAAATCGCATTTTAAATTATACACGATCTTTTAAATATGTGAAAATTGTTGTGGCAAGTAAAATAAAAACAATATTAAAAAAAAAATGTAATGTGCTTTCGTTCCGAAAAAAAGTCATGCATCGTTACTGGTATATACATATATAATGCAATCTCTTTTTTAAAATAGTAAATGCTGTTATATTATTGTTGAATATTGAAGTGGGGGTTTTATAACAACATTTACTATTTAAAAACGATTGCATTTAATTCCTTTTATACGTCTTAAAGGAACGAGTAAGTTCTTGTCATTGCAGATGTTATCACTACATGATTATTTATATAATATACGAAAATGGATGAGCTTCTCACCAACACACATTAGCCAGCATGGTTACCTCTGAGTTTTAAGATCAAAACCATCATGGTCTTTCTTTTCAGTTACCTGATAGTTCTTAACTGTAATCAGCTAAGTTTTCTTAAAGGCAGAATAAATGTAGGTGTGTGAACTTTTTCCTTCCAATAGACATTTACAACTTGACAGACAAAAATAAATTATAGCCCTTAATTTCAGGAGGTCATAAAGTCCCCAGCTAAGGCAGTGATTGGCAGCAACTTCAGATCACTTACCAAGAGAAGGAAGATTGCAAGAATTGGAAGAACGGTCTCATGTTAAATGGAACATTATTGAACTTTGTGAAGTTAAAAGAAAAGGTGAAGAAACAATTTATTTAAAAAGTGGACATGTACTATACAAAGACACAAACATTGGAAGCACAAGTGAAGTAGGATTCATTATAAATAAAAAGTTGAAGAACAGAATTGTGGAGATTGATGGGTATCAGACAGAGTGGAAGATTAGTTGTTCAATTTAAATCAGATATCAAATGCAAATAATTCAGGTTTATGCCTCCACAATTTGTCATTGTGATAACGAAAAAGAGGATTTTTATATGAATGTACAAAAGATTTTTTCATCACCCAAAGCAACATATTAAAATTGTCAAGGAAGACTTTAAATAGGTAGAACTGATAAACAATTGAAAAATAAAAGTACTGTAGATAAATTTGGTTATAGTGGTAGAAATGACAGAGGTCATAGACTTGTGAGTTTTGCAGAAAAAGAAAACTTTTAATATTATGATTTTTTTTTTGAAAAAAATGTTAAACAGAAATGGACATGGGAATGTTCAAATGATGGAAGAATCGAATTATATTTTGACTAATAGAAAATATGTATTTCAAGATTGTAATGTTTTTAATAAATTCAACTCAGGAAGTAATAATCGATTAGTGAGATATAAGATACATGTTAATGCAAAACTAAAAAGGCAAAAATTATAAAAAAACAATATTCATAGTTGATATTCCAATCTTTAAAAACTAGCCAACGAATTTAAATTAGAGTTTTCAAATCGTTCTCAAATATTAACAGATTTTGAACAGATTTACCTTTGAATGAAATCAATAGGAAGATAACTGATACACTTTTAAAAACTGCCACAAATACAACTGGTGCAAAAAGCAGCAACTGACCAATAAAATTTTTACTAAGACAAGAAAATTTATGAATAAGTAAAATGAAAAAATATAAAAATGATGCATTAATAAAGATTGAATATCTCGAATTTTGTAAAATGATGCAAAAAAGAGTTGACAGTGTTATAAAAAAATATAATTCTCAATTAGTAAGAAAGACAGTAGAAGTGTAAAACAAATCTTGGTATTGGTAGGAAACTTATTTTTGCAATAAGAAGTAAAGATGGAACTATTACTAAAAGGAGAGATGACATCATAAAATATGTAGAAGAGTTCTATCAAGAAATATATAGTAATAAAAACAAGCAGGATATCTCTTACAGCTATTATTTCTTCTGAATTGTTCCCAAAATTTCAAATGAAGAAGTGAAGCATGCAATTAAATTTGTGAAGAAGGGAAAAGCTCCAGGTAATGATGGAATTATAATAAATATTTTAAAAGACCTGAGAAGAAATAGAAAAAAAAAGTTATATATCAAATGACTGAATGATAAAGATATACCAGATAAATGGAAGAATGCAGTATTAATATTAACATTTAAAAAAGGTACTACAACAGATACTAGAAATTATAGAACTTTTAGTATTTTATCATTTCTATACAAAATTTGTAACCAAACAAAAGAAGAAGCTGCATTTAAAAATTGGTTTTAGTACAGTAAATTATATCCGAGTATTTAGAGAAATTATAGAAAGGACCAATAAATATGCTATTATGATTTGGATTTATACATTACAAAAAGGAATTTGGTTCTATAAGCATTTCAGGGAATAAAGCTTTGGATAATCAAATTCAACAGCAACAATTAAATTACATAATGATACTAAAAAGATTATCTCCTAAATATTTTACAGCAGTTTTACAAGATATATTTTTTGGATTAAAATAGGGAAGATAAGGGAATAAAAGTAAATGGAGATTATTTAAGTCATCTAGATTTTGTATATGGTGAAGTTGAGTTTGCAAATAATGCTTTAGAGTTTCAGAAAATGTTAGAATTATCAGATGAAAGTAAGAAAGTAGGACTAAAGGTAAACATTAAAAAGATTAAAGTAATGTTCAATGAATTTTCTCAAAACAAGAAAATGATGATTGATAATGATGAGTGAGAAAAACCTAACAATTACAAATATCTTGGTGAGATTATTACTACAGACTGAAATACAATGGATAAAATAACTGTATAATTAAACTTGCTTAGAATAATTTTGATAATAATTTAATATTAAAAGGAAATATGTCTTTGTGTTTGAAAAGGAAGGTTTTATAAATGTGTGTTACCAATTTTTACTTACGGATCTGAGAGTTGACCCTTAATGGAAAAACAATGTAGAAACTTCAGACGACCCAATGAAATATGGAGTAATTATGTTAGGAGTAACGAGAAGAGATCGAAAATGAAATACATGGGTGAGAAAACAAACAGTTATCACTTACACCATTGAAAAAATTAAGAAACTGAAGTTGATACATCTTTCAAAAATGGTTTCAAATTTTCTATTATTTTTTTTAAAAATAAAAATAACTTGCTTTTACAGAATGCTCTGGTAAATTTCTTTTTAAATGAATGATTTTTATGATCAATCTTATTCTGTGTACGTCCTAATAAAGAAAATTAATTTCAAAATAACAATAATAAAATTAAGTAAAATTCGTGTTTATTTGTGCTAGTAACATTCTTCTGTAAAATCACATAAAAAACAAACAAAATTCTCTTAGCATCATAATAAATTAAATCCTAGTCATATAGATTAAACAATATAAATAATTTGTTGGAATATTGCACATCTGAAAGAATGAACTAATACTATTATAAAAAATGGAGAGAGAAAAAATGTAGTTGAGAAAGTAAATATTTTATGTTATTTAACTCTTGTTTCAGTATTTGCACTTCACTGCATGTATGTTTAAAAATAAGTTTTGAACAGGGCCATTATATATACATTTGTGAAAATGTTTGGGGACCATACTGAGAGTTTTCAAGGGTTAGGACTTGGCCTATGGGCCAGAGATTCCTGACTCCTGACCTAATTAAAACTCTGATTTTTTAGATTTGTTGTTCTAAATCATGGCGGCACTTTTTCTACCTTAAATTTAACATACTTATTGACACCCATCCACACACACACATACATACATACATACATATCTATTGTAAAGGTAACTTACAATACTACAGAACTATATTAGTCCACATCAGCAAATCGAGTCATGCTAAACATGTGCTTAACCAATAAATTATTGAGCACATATTAGCATTGTCAAACAAGCATCTATACGCGATTATATTTGGTTTATTAAAGAATGAGGCAAAAAAATGTCACGATAACTTAATTTTTTCTTTTATAATGAAAAAGATTACAAACGTTAATGAGAATATAAATCAAACACTTTTAAAAAAATCAGTCAAGTATATATTTATACTAATTCCAAACCAAAAATCAATGTATTGTACATCACAACGAAGTTGTACAATAATGCAGACGTTAGACCAGACATGCAAAATGATGACCCAATGTTAAGTTAGTCACTAAGCAACCAAGAGTGGAAAACAAAATTAGAATCCCAATATGTAATTGTTAATCCACCTATTATATATACAATCTACACAACAATATGTAACTATGCCAATATAGAAAGAAATGAAAGATTGAATATGCTAAAACCGGAAATAAACTGATCTTGTTTTCAAACTGAACTCTACACAAAAACAAATCGAGTCTTCATCCTATATCTTTTCAAAATAATGCTTTCATGTAAGGAAGTCAATCTCGTAATAGTTGAATTTAAAATGCCAAAGAAAATTGTTATCACGTTCTAAAAAGAAAAAAACCCCAAAATCTTAAATAATGTAAATTAAAGAGAAATTAAAATCAACAACTGAATTGAACGCGAATAAATAAACCTGTGAAATTTAGAGAAACAAATAAACTATTCCAAGTTAATATCAAAGAAACATCGAACTTATTACGCCCATGAGGAGAAAAGAACAAACCATCGCTAACAACTGAAGAGAATTATAAAGTGATTTCAGATATACATTTAGCTATTAAGTGCCAAACTGCAATTAAATGAAATGTATGCATAATATAGATTGCTGTATGATGTATTCTGGCTAAAGTATTCATGCCATAGGGGCACCAAATGCCATTACTAGGGTCATAGAGGAATGATGATTTCATTGGCCTATTTCACCAAAACCTGAAGAACCATCTACTTTTTGCAGGCTAACCTTCACACAATTCTGTGATTTTAACGTTTGGTGCGTGCCTGTTTGTATTTGTATATTAGCATAGCTCTCGTCTATTTTCCTTTTGTTGTTATTTTTTTCAATTTGCAATATTTTTACATTCTAATATACAAATACAAACATGACTTAATTAACAGGCAGGCAGCAAACGTTAAAATCGCAAAATTGTGGGAAGTCTAGCCTTTTAGTTGACAAAGACTAGGAGGATGTACTTTACATATATCTGATTACTGTATCTCTAAATATTCAATTACATAATTACGTATATTACTTTAAACAAATATAGACATCGAATTATAATATTATTACATATATTTAATGCACCATATGTCATATGTTTATAATTACATAGCAATAACATAGAAAAAAGCATGGTTTTAGTACAAATTAGCTTCTTAGAGATATGCAAACATAATGCACATTTAAACAACTACAAAAAATATAAAATTTAAATAAGTTATTATTAAATCCCAAATTAAAAGTCTAAATTTAAATTATAAAAGCAAAATAAATTATTATCCCTTTAGAAAATATTAAATCCATGACAATTAACTGGAAAAATATATAAGGAAATATTCTATTCACATATTAAAATTACAATCTGGTTCAACTTTATGTTACATGTTTATAATGGCTTAGCAATGATTAAAAAAGATATCATCTTGAACTAACTTATTATAAATATAGACCCGACATATATGTAAATAATTAAAAACAAGTACAAAATTAATTTGAGATATCTCATTAAAAATTCAAATTAATCATTCTAAATTTAGCAAAATAAATATATATTGCCTTTTTAGCACTATTTAAGTACAAACCTGCCTAAATATAGAAAATATCTCGTGCATAAAGCCAGTTACTGGATACATTTTCAGATAATTATCCTATTCACATCTTGATGAAACAATCCAATTCGACTGTAATGCCATTTATTTATCGTCACTTGGCAATAACTAGAAAAAGTTAGTTCTATCTTAAACTAATCTGACGCAGATATATAATATAAACTTCACATTTATTTGTAGTAGTTTAAATATACATTGTCTCTATATATCTACGACAAGCCACTTTAAAGTGGAATTATCTGTATCTAGCTATTGCTAAGCAATTATAAACAAATTACATTATAAAAAAGAGTTGAACTGAATTATTTTATTGATACGTGGGTAATATAGTTTTGTTTTTATATTTCTCCATTTAACATTATATACTTGATATTCTTCATAAAGTGCTAAAGCGTTGGTGGCCGAGTGGTTAGCACAGCTGCCTTACAAGCAGTTGTCCCAGGGTTCGCTTCCCGGCCGACGCTTTGACACATTAAAAAAAAATAATTCTGCCAATATAGTTTAAATTTAGATAATTTAATTTGCAGTTTCAAAAATATTTCAATTAATTTAAATTTTGTATTAGTTTTAGTTGCTCGAATAAATGTTATATTTATTTATGTAAAATTAATTCTTAAGCAATTATAAAGAAGTCGTGTAGTAGATAAACTAAATTTTCTGGATAAAAAGATAGGATAGTTCTTTTTAAAACAAGGAAATAAAAAATATGGTTGATTTTATAGATGTTACAAAAGTAAGTGGATTATAAGTTAGGTAGAAATATTTATTTTAAATATTGAAAAAATTATAGAAAATAATAAATTTTACAAGAATTTTTTAGAAAAGTTGCCATTGAAATACTAACTATGCAGTAGGTTTGTTATCTGTAATTGATCATGTAATTCCAGACAATATATTAAAACAAAAGGTATTGTTGAAATAAAGTTAAGTAGTTAGCAATGAAGTATTAGACCTATGAACAAATCAGAAAAGATAAATTATTGACTAAGATAAATAGATAAGGAGAAATGTTCTTCAACATTCATGCAAAATACCAACTAATTCTTGGAGAATTTGTTAAACTTAATAAAGAACAGCGTACAATAAATAATTGTCTGAGAAGGACTACTTTTCAGTGCTTAATTGTTGGGACACTTTGAATTCATTCGTCTGAGAATCATAGAAAAAAATAAAAATAATTATCTGAAAACAAAACACTCCTCATAATGTCTGCATCGAAATACTAAAAAATATTAGCTAAAGATAAAGTAAAAGTATTTACTTTGCTAAAAAACTATTTTAGTAATATAATCATTTTTAAAGGAACAATAATGTTAGATCACACTTTGAAAAAATAGATATTGTTAGAACATAATTCCTGTAAAATAGATATATCTTTGCCTTTCCCATGTTTACTACAGGATTGGAATTAATAACTTTTCTCAGTGTTATGCAGGAATCTGAAAAACGCCTAGGAAACTTTAATTAGGCTTCTGACTTAAATGTAATAAAATTCATTTTAAGCCTCTTATGCTATTGTATTTTCCTAATGATATTATCATTCCAAATGTTATTTCCCTCTTAGATCTCATCTACATAACAACACCCATTACAGAGAAAATAAAATCTATTCCTAATAATTTTCAAATTACCAATGGTAAAAATCATATTATGCTTTAAATCAATTCTATAACCTCTCATCTCAAATATGATTCTAACTTTCAAGAGACTACCTCTTTAATATTCATTCCAAACAATTTTATGCAGTGCAATGTAAACTATACTGCATTATGTAATATGAAAAAAAATATTAAACGTAATTTGAAATAATATTGTATATAGGTATTCACCAAATTTGGCAATTTGTTAAAATCTTAGATTAATTTTTAATCTAGTAACTATTAAATCTTATCAAAGTTCCACAAAAGGTTTAGCAACACTATTTACTAAATGTAGAAAGACCATACAGTATTCAATCCATTCGTCTACTATCCACTATAACCAAATATTTAAGACTAATAATGAAAATTATTGTCTATTCACATTAATGGAATACTAATAAAGGCCCCGGGTAATATTTCCCTATACTCAGTATGAGATAAGGTAGGAATATGAAATTAAAGTCATGTTTTTCTTTTAAAATATATTTAGAAAAAAAAATCAATTATATACCTAGATACAGTACAGTTAAAATTGAAACGAAGTTCACTTTTAAAAGTTTAGGAAGTGCTGAGACAGGAAGAAGTGGGACAATAATGAATTAACACAAAAAATAGTTCAAATTTATTGCATAAAAATAAATAAAAGATTAAATTTAAAGAAATGTTTTTTTGACATAGTGGTCACATTATTTTTATGTTATGTCCACATTCTAGAGTTTGAATCTAAACCAGACAAACATTGTAATTTTTTATTTATACACCAGCTTAGAATTTTTCTTTTAAGCATATGATTATATCCAAACCAAATGTATTATTTTTAGTTAGAGCATAAAGATTCCATGTTAATCTAAGTGAGATAAGTGAGTGTACATCAATTGATTGTAAAAAAAAAAAAACAAAAAAAAAAAAGATACAACGTAATACAACAATAATCTTTATTATTGGTGAAGAAGATGTATTTCTATAGGTTTTGTGGTCACGATTATCATTATCTTCTTTTATTTTAAATGTTAATAATAAATTCAATAAAAGATAAAAATTAGTCAAGACAAATTTAAAACTAAATTCAGCAAAAATAATATTTTGGCTGGAGAGAAAATGCAAAAGGATTTCATTAGCAATAAAATAAATAACAATATGACAGATATAAAAATAAACAAAAATATAATTGTCAATAGAATTATAAGCAGTATAAAAAGTAAATTGAAACATATAATAAATAAAGTGAGAGATTAAAAAATATAAGAACATCATTATCAATATCCTCAGTCAACAATCATATATGCCACCATTTAAATTTTAAAAACAAAAAAAGAAAGTAAAAGATACAAGAAAGCGGTGCTGCAATCATAAATACTTGACATGTAAGTTATGTTGATCCATTACTTTGCTTATTTGATATTGTATAAGCTATTTTTTAATTTCTTGTGAAATATATTTTTCTTTCTCAAAGGCTTAAACTTCTGACTAACTGTAGCTCTCCATCATATTCTTTCACAGTCTTATTTTCCCACAATGCTTATTATATTTACAGAGAATCTTTATGATGTGAAGGGAAGAAGGTATGCCTATCCTAGAAAACAATGCTTCAACTTAATTACAAAACACAGAATGTTTGCTCAAATGGTTAGTTTAATTTGATATTATTTAGTAAAATAAAACAGTTGATTAAAAATAAAGAATGATAAATTATTAATAAAAATAGCTTGATATATAGTATATTGAAATTTATAAAAAAAAAAAGGCCAAGTAAGTTAAAATGAAAAATGGATTATTAATAACGTTGAATGAAATATAAAACTTATAAATGCAAAGAAGATTAGCAGAATAAGAGAAAGTGAATAGATTTTTATGAATCTTTAGAGAAAAAGTGAGTCATAGTTTAATTGCAAATCTACTTATATAAAGACAGTCAGTTAAAGTTTTAAAATGTTACACACATACATTACCTTGCAATGAAACAGCCAGGAACAATCTCCAGAACAACAGCCACTACTTGTTAAGCACTGAAATAGAGATAATTAAATATTTCTAATGTCACTATTACATGTTTTATTTGTGGGTATTTTTCAAATGCTTTTAAGTGCAGTTATTTTTATCCCGCACTAGAACTAGCTCCTGTAACTTGAAAATCAATGGATACCAGATAGTATAGTTCTATAATATCATAGACCCAGACTGATTACTGACAAAGGCAAAATTTAAAGAAAGATTAGGAATGGGGTTGTTATAGCACTATATATCTAATGCCTGACCATGACTCAAGCTTACATAGATTTCATTATACAATATTACTACTAAGAATGAAGCAACAACAATAAATGACTATTGAAATTTTATTATCACTAGTAATTACAATGTAACACAATTATAAAAGAAATAAAATCAATACTTCTATTATTATAAATTTTTATTTTATAAAAATCATATCTCAGAGCAAGCAGGTACATTTGGTTATATATTTGTTTACTGTTATGAAGACACATCGTTTTTTTTAAAATAGAATTAGCATGAATTTTGGAAAACTATCGATTTCAAGATCTTTAAGGTATTTTTCATGTTCTTGTACATTGCCAATTTAAAGTTTTTCTTTTTTTTTGCTTGATTTTAAATTAAAAAAAGCCTTATTAACATACAATTTCCCCGTCGATGCTATGACATATGGGAAAAAAAAAACATACAATTTTACATAATATTTTCCTTTGCTTTTTATTATAAAAGAAAGTACAGTATTTTCTGTATATCTATTGCATTTAATCCTAAGATTTTCTGTAGCTATCCAAAATTGTGGTTAATAGTAAGTCTATGTAATGTATATATTTAATACATATACTAACACCTATAATACAATTTAATTGTAAAATACACACATAAAGACACCCCTAAAATTTTTAATAAAATATAAAATAATGCTCTTATGAATATACAGTAAAATAATAAATCAAGAAAGCTATTATGAAAAATAACAATAAAGTATTTGAAAAGAAAAATAAATAATTAGGTATGGTGAAAATGCATTTTAGACGTTGAGCACATTGAATCCACAGCTTAGAGCTTAAATTTAACAAATAATTGCGAAAAATTCATTTCATAAATAAATTTAAATTTAATTAAATTTAAAGCCTGTATCTACAGTTAAAAGAAATACAATAATTTCTAACCTAAATAAAAATAATTAATAATTTATTTATCTATTGAAAAGCAAGTATTTACAAGAATAAATTATTACAGTATAAAAATAATAAAAAAGAAAAATGAATTATACAAACTGATTATTTCATTTTATGTTAATTGCAAAATATGTTTTCTATATTTTAGGCATTGTTTATTTCTCATTATGCACTAAATGTAAGATAAATTGTTTGAACTTAACATATGGTAGTAATATCTTGTTTAACGCTTATAAAATTCTATTTTCTACTTCTAAAAATGGTTTTTCCCTCCTTTTTATGCTAATAGTAAAAATAATAGAATCTTTAGATGAAAAATCTGTTACTCAGCTATTTTCAAGCAGAGCATGTTAAGAGTAATTAATTTTAATTGCAAAAAGATATAAATATTGTAATAGGAATATACATAGGATAGGATCTTGTTACAAAAAACTGAATTAATTTTTTATAAACAATTTGCTGTTTATTAATTTTCTAAATATATTTCTATTTTAATTAGAACTTTTATATAACAAAATAACCATTATCAGAGGTTCTAATCTACATTATCATTGAGATTATATACGTTAAAGCTTTAGATTTTTCTTTTAAAATTCACAATGATGTGAACATTTAAAATTAAGCTAAAATTAATTTAGTACAAGCATAAAAACAAAAACGAATATTTTTCGCTCTGAGATTTTAAACATTAGAAAAAAGTAATAAGATCAAATCGCTAATAGATGTATAAGACTGATCTTCACGAGTTTGTTGAAGAATTATATATGTAACAAACTAACGAATAGATAAAATTCAGTAGGCCCTGTGAAACAAACATAAAGGGCGAATAAAACAGCACAGGCAAAAGATAAACTCATATCTATTCAGGCAAAGATGATATTTTATTGAAATTCAAGCTAGATTATTCGGGAAGCAAAGATAATAAATTAGTTAAGATTTTAATAATTAATTAACGATGTATATATTTCCTGTTCCGTATACAATGCTTGATAAATCAAGGATCATTTTTTACTTTGAAAAACTCTCCAAACAATAATATAAGAAGTAAATCAATTATATAACTCCAGCTGAAAATTCATATATAATAAATTAACTACTTCCTAACGAATAGATAAAAATCCAGCAAGTTATCTCTGGAGCAGTCAAAAAGTCTGAATTAAACAGTATAGGTAAACTATATATATTTAAGATTGGTGTCTTTTTATTTCTTTTTAGATCTCATTTTCCTCATGTTATATAAACAAATTTTTATTATAGATTTATAAACAACATTGCAGAATATGGCTTGTGATTGCTTTCACCTACACCTCCAATTGAACTTTTAATTTGCCTACTACTAAAAGAATTAAAAGTCATTCACATCCATCTAGATTCGGACTCTGGCGGTGAACTTTTCTAATTGCTGAAAGTTTTTCTATCAAATTGAAATCATTATGCACATGAAAAATATCTACTTTCTGTAGTTTGGAAACTAAAATATTTTGATAATAAAATTATAGGCAATTTCTCCAGTGATCAAACAGCTTTCTAGGCATTGGACTGCAGGAGGTGGACAGAAGTTCTTTTCATTTGACCAAACTATGATTTTTATCATTTTCTCAATTGGAAATCATCTAAATTTTTTTAGGCTTTATACTGTAATGATATATAAATATGTCGTTACATTAATTTAAAATAAAAACATAAAAGTTCGCAAGTAAAAGTAAGAAACTAAACGCTAAAATTAAAATGTTTGTTAAACGTATATACTTTCGCACAGATGCCAAACTTTAAAAATATTTTTTTTCTCTAAAAAACAAATAAATAAGTATTTGAATGTACTTTTTTATAAAAAAAAGTACAAGATTTAAAAATAAAAACAGGTATTAATTAATTCTTGTAATCTGTAAATGGAAATGATTGTTTATAAATTGTTTGAAAAGCAAGCTAGCCTTGGGCTCTTGTCTAATTAAAATGATCTGATGAAAGATAGATAAGGAAATAAAGAGAAATTAGCTTGACCAATGGAAGCACTAAGCCTTGGCTCAGACCCTAACGAAAGTGATGGATTAGTGATGTTTTGTTGATTGAATCCGTGTGGATAATATAAAAAGGGAAATACAGTTTTTTCAAGGAAGTTCCAGCGGTGTGTGTTTGAGAATTGTGGTAGGACGCACATACCACACTCTCTATTTAAAAAAGAAAAAGGAAAAGACTGTGATACCTTGAACCAGCTATTGCCATCTCCAGAACATTATCTTTCAATGGAGGCATCGCGGGAATTAAAAGCAGAAACCTGGACTCTTCTACCATAAGCTATATTGACATGAACTCTAAATTTAAAAATAATTAAGAACTTTCATTCAAGCTTATGAACTTCCATCTGACTTTTTTAAGTTTAAAATCAAATTAATAATGTTTAATTTTATATGTTTTCCGATTGATAAAAATCATTTCCATTTTTTTTTCTTATTGTATAAATTATTTATTGTTTAAATTTTAAATGATGAAATTTAGGTTGGGTATAGACATTACATAGATTCGTTAGCGGTTGATTATGTTGAAGTTTTCACATTTGATTAGAATATATAGGTCAACGATGTTAATGCGGGCATCTTACGATGAATGCCATGGGGCCTTGTGTATTCCCTTTTGCAATTGACGTTATCAATGATTTTGTATTTTGATCGATTGTGTTTAATTTGGATGTTTTTGACCGTGGAATCTGTGCAGCCGATCTATACTCAACATTATAAAACAAATTGTATAAAAATAATCTGTGCGAACGTATTTAAATGTTAAATTTAAGTCGGGCGTGAATGGCTATATAGTTTTGTAAAGTTATATTAAGGGAGGGTAATCTTAGGTTATTCATTTCGTAGTTGAATTGGTTCAATGGATTGGATATATTTGTGTAATTGTAGATGTAGTATGAGATCCGCTACAGGCAGGATTATATATATATGCCACACACCTTCTGTTTGCCTATGGATGGGTTTGTAAGATGGCAAAAGACCGCAGTCCATTCCTATGGAGTTTTATGTTTATTGTTCTACTTGCCAACAGATGTAACATTCCTGTTGGTGGAGAGACAATGTCTTCTCTAATTCTACTTACTGATCAGATGTACATTCCTAACAGTATAGTATTTTGTGTTGTCGTATTTTCATGCTACATTGAATACATA
The DNA here is from genome assembly GCA_028023455.1 of Epiperipatus broadwayi. Classification (NCBI taxonomy): domain Eukaryota; kingdom Metazoa; phylum Onychophora; class Udeonychophora; order Euonychophora; family Peripatidae; genus Epiperipatus; species Epiperipatus broadwayi. Next base: position 3,147,511 of record JAQFVV010000065.1, read on the forward strand.
AATGTATCAGATGGATTGGCGCTGGTTTGATTGCGAAATTTGTTGCCTAAGGTTAAATCAGGGAAGAATATTTTCTTTTCAAATGCAGATCTATGTAGTCTATCCATACTCGACTCACTAAATAAATATTAAACGCATGATTGTAATTTACTTAAATGTAAAACTAAAGATTAATAGAAAAATCTAAAATGTTGAATTTATTCCTCAAAATTTAAATGTTATTTTATATGTGCGTAAATAAATATTTTTATGTGTTAATTTCTGGCAGTGGCTTTTATTTATTTATATTTAAGATATAAATTAAGATATAGATTTTTATCTCTGCGTCTCCACTGAGCTAGTGACTTGGGCTAATGATCTGAATATTTAAATAAAGTGGAATCTTAACAGCGCATATCTGCCTACTCTATAAATTTTTCTAGGTTTAAATGCCTAGATGGCGCCCTTGTAGAGCAGATATCATAGTTTGCGGTTAGATTCGATCTTCACTTTCATTTCGATCATTATAATACAGACTACTTTATCATTGTATAATACTACCCATGGTAGAGATTTCACTTACATTTGGTGACTATTAAAGAAATGAACAAATTGTTTTAGTGACATGTGGATGAAATAGTTACAAATTTGTTTCATATTCGATAATATAATAGTAAATAAAAGGAATTAATGACTTGTAAAGATAATTGGTATAAACATTGGTTATATTTATTAAAAAAACATATTACTAATAAATAAATTTAAAATTGATTTCTGAGTTAGGAATAATACAATAACTTTTATCCCTAATGTATGATTAGTAGTAATCATTAATATATATTTTAAAGAAGTGAATAGCTATTTGACATTTGTTGGTCAGATTATAGTAAGTTTTATTTAATGTTATCTAATGAGGCAATTGATCTACTGTGTAATCTACATTGGGAAAAAATTCTCTTGCCATATCTATAATTTGATAAAATTCAGCAGTTGTGATTTTGTCAGTTATTTTTGGTGAACACTGGAAAAATGTAATGCACATCCATTGATTAGTGGCATAAGATCTTTATTGTATAAACAAACTTTTTATATTTTTGAATATTTTTTCAACTTTTGATTTATTATATTATGTTTTCAAAAAATAAATACATACTAAGTGTCTAGAGAAAAACTTTATTTAATTATAATAACATGATATGCTTTTGGTTATTGAATAGTTATAAATGTAACACCGATTGTAAGAGGGGCATGTGATATTTATAAGATAATAACCAAAATAGAGAATTTGCATAATATTTGGATTGTAAATCCTAGGAGACAATGATATATGACAAAAATAATGCATGATATAAAATTATAACCAAAGATGCAAGAAATCTAGTAAGTGAAAAAACAAACAATTTTGAGAATAAATACTGAGAATGCTTCTTATCTTACTGAATCTCTTATAATATATAGGGTATATGAGCACAGACTTTCAAACTACCCACCACTCTCCACACTATCTCATAACACTGATACACTTGAACACATATGTTGAAAAAATAAATAATCACCAATATACACATTTCATGCTAAACCAGCAATCATCAGTTGGTCCAGATTACCATCTCTACAATTGGTTGAAAAAATTTAGTTTAAAAATACAGATATTTCTAAATTTGTCCAACTGCTCAATAGTTAGCAAATCACTCAAAATTGATCAATTTTTCATCTTTTTATCTTCTACAAATGTTTTTTTTTTTTGTTTTAGAAGCTGGATATTTAAAAATCTAATTTATATTTCACCTATAATCTTTGGAAAAAGATAATTTGATTATATTTTCAAGTTCTTTTAATTAATATTTCATTTTGAACTTTTTATTTCTAAATTTATGTTTTTAATACTTTGATTTTTTAAATTTCTTTATAAATTTTTGCATTGCAAGAGAGCTTAGAAGATTGATTGTTTTCTATGTTATTGCTTGAAATTTCTTACATTTGTGTCTTATGCATGTTTTAAATTTTCCAGTGTAAGATTTCCTCATTTCTAATCTCTATAAAAAAAGAACTTCATTTTTATGCAAAAAAATTGTTTAAACTTATAACAGTTTTATGGTAACTTATTTACTTTTCCAAATATAAATTTGTACTTTTTTCTTATGTTATTAGTCAATAATTGTTAATGTTTGATATTTTATTTCTTGATATTTAAAATACCTGCACTTGATTATATTAATATTAAACTAATTTTTATTGCATACCTACAATATTTGCCTTTATATATTTCCACTCACAGTTTTTCCTTTAAAACTGAATGTTAAATTTTATAGTAGCATAGTATTTAAAAAAAATGTTTTTTGTCGTTTAATTTTTCTGAGAAGCAAACTGTATCACTACTTAATATTTAAATGGTTACATCTCTGACTACCCAATTTAGAATAACTTTTATAATTTTTATGACTTAAAAATAATCTTAAGAACTAACTTATAATGGTCTAATTCCTTAAATAACTATACAATTTTTAAATGAGTAATCTTTAAGTTACTAATGTAAAATACTATTGAGTTTAAGTTTAAAATATTTAAATTAAAACCTCTTAGTTTAGTTAACATAGTTTATTAAAAGTTAATAATAGTCTAAAACTTTAATGATAAGTTCAAATCCTTAAGGCCAGGTTGCAAATGTTTAAATTATTTGTAAAAATGTATTTTAATTTTAATTATAATAAAAACATTTTAATTAAATAATCTCAAATTTAGTTAATTTAATGAGATAAATAATTTTTTGAGACGAATTAATTTTTATAATAAAGCTCAATTTTTAAATAAAGACTGCAAAATGTACACAAAGCTGCATGAATGTGAAAGTTTTACTTTCTTAAGATCTTCCTTGATGAATTAATGTTAAAGTTATTCTTAAACATGTAAAATATTCTGGTATCTTATTAAAATGTTGGGTTTAAAGACAAATATTATAAGGTAATATTCTGGTATATTAACATAACTTTAATTATGTAATATTTTTCATTTATTATAATACATTTCAATTTTCCTAAATAATTTGTTTTAAAAAATGTTTATTGAAAAATGATATAACAATTAATTAACTGTGTAGAACATATGCAAATTAGTTTATTGTTAGTAATTTTTCAAGAATATTGAGAAGTCTGTGCTTTCTAATCAATGGAGATCAATTAGAAATAATCAAAATGGCAATTTCTAGCCATCAAAATTGGTCCCAACTTATGTTATAAATAAAGCTGGCAAATACAGCTGCGCACATTTGCTTACATATTTTCTTGCCCAAAAGATTGACTAATTATTATTTCTGCTTAAATTTTAACTATTTTTAATTAGTTTTATTTTGTTTTAAAGTTTTAAAAGGAATAAATTTCTAAATTAATCTTATCTGGGCTCAATCTTTAAACTAACAAAACTTCTCAGTGCTTAAAATTGCACTACAGAATGTGCATTATGGGAAAGTCAACAGAATAATCAACATAAATTAAATCATTTTTATTAGAATTAAGTATTTCAATGGGTTTTTAGAAAAGGTGTCATTATCATTCATGTTGTGTAAGAAGTTTTAATTCTATTCTCCATACTATAGGTAGATAATATTACAAAATTAAATTTTAAGACATGCTAAAAACTTAGAAACTTTAACATTATTATAGATATTCTTTATGAAACTTTATTTGAAGAATGTTTTACATTTTCCATGTGTTAAAAAGGTTTTCTTTTGAGTATTTTATTATAAATAAAAACACTTTAAATTCAAATTGCAGATCTTGTTTCATAATTATGAAATACAAATGTCTTACTTCAATTCATATATGTCTCAATAAGGAGATATTTAATTTATTTCAAACTTTTCATACATATTAATTTTTCCTGTTAAGATTGTATTATATGGGCACTTATATATATATATATATATATATATATATGCCCATATATATATAGAGAGTATATATTCATTCATATATACTTATATATATATACGTGTATATATAAGTATTATGAATGAATGCCTTTAAATTTATATAGCATTCATTATTATTATTATTATTATTATTATTATTATTATTATTATTATTATTATTATTATTATTATTATTATTTGAGCATTCCATCATGAGATTTTCAATTGGATGGACGGTTGAAGAGTTGGAGTGTGGAGTGGATTGAAGCCTGTCCAATAAACTATGAGGATAGTCTTTCTTAATATATATCTGAGCACTTATACTATATATGTGTGTAAAGATGATAGTCTGGACCAACTGATGATTGCTGGTTTAGCATGAAATACGTATATTGGTGATTGTTTATCTTTTCAGCATATATGTGATTAGGTGTATCAGTGTTATTAGATAGAGTGGAGAGAGGTGGGTGGTGTGAAAGTCTGTGCTCATATACCCTATATTACATATTATTATTATTATAATTCTGCTCCATTCTAAAATGATGACTTTTGAAACATTTGCTTTTTAATGTTCATCAGTAATACATGCTTTCAAAAGATATATGAAGTGTGATATTCTGCTGAAATATTAAGTATGTATCATTATTTTCTATTATTCATGAAATATATTTTATCAATTTGAATGGCCATGCTTAAAGATTTTTGTTTAATCTTATTGTGTCAAATATGCACATAAGTTAAATATGCTATATTAGAATAAGCTGAAAATCTGAAAGATGCTTCAGAACACTACTTCAGATATTGTATCTAGTCAAATAGTAGGGACAACAAGATGGATATTATTTTTTTATTTTTGATAAAAATGGTATAATTATTAGGTTTAAATATTCAGGATATTATAAAATGCTTTTATTATTATTTTCTGCATTTTTATTTAATATATTTTTTATAAATTATTTGTGAAGTATATTTATCTAAAGTTCTCAGAATATTGACATGATGATAATGCTACATTTTAAATGTGTTATATTCGTCCATATGATGAAGTTGTTTATTTTTAAATATCCATGCAAATTCTAAAAGAGGTAGAAACTGATATATATTTTTATTGTTTATTTTATGCCATGATTTTTATTAAGCTATGCTTAGCATTAGTCATTAATTTATTAGCTTTAAAACATCCATTACTTGTTATTTTTAAAAGAGATTGTGACATTAGTCTCTCATTTGTAATGAGTATATTTTTATCTTGCCAGTGTATATTTTAAAGAAACTTTAACTTAATCTCTCTCTTACATGGTTATATTTATTTGTGAATTATATAATTTGTTTATCTTGTACTAAAGCACGTAATGCTCTATTAAGGCAAATCCATTTATTATTGTTTTTCTTTGAGGATCCATTCTCATTATTTTATGACTAGTGATAATGTCCTAGTTCATTTACTACTCTTAGATGTAGATGCTTTTTCTTGAGTTCATGCCAACATTTAATTTGTCTTTGCCCCTTATATTATCCCAAATGTGAATTTATTTGTGATGTATTTTTGTATAAAGCTATGGGTAATGCACTACCATGACTTTATCCTGGATATTGATATATTTTTGCAGGTACTGAGGAATGACATCAGTACCTTCAATAACACTCATAGTATATCTGAGTGTAGGCTGTTTGTTTTGATGTGTAGGTATTGTAGCTGTGCGCTGCCAACATCTCAAAATGTAAATCTGATAAATATTTGATATTAAAATCCTAAAATTGTATATGTAGCTTCAGTAAAGAGTGTATATCTTTTTCAGCTTTCATCTTACCACAAAGATTGGAAAATTGTATTTTATAAGAATATTAAATACATTTATTAGAGACATTATAATAGAATAATTGTTTTATAAAAATGAGAGAACTTATTTAAATATCAATATTGTAGAAGGTTTCATTAACCATCTCATATTATTTATTTTTTATTTATTCATTTTAAACTGTGAATTACAATTTCCCTCCATATTAAATTTTGCTTAGTATATCAGAAAAATTCATTTTGGTGACATTGTAAAAAAACAAGACTGTTTGTTTTTTTAAATGTTTTAATGTTAAAATAAATGTTATTTTTATTGTTAACTTATTTTCTTGACTTTTTCTCATTATCATCTTATCTTCAGAAATCTCAATATTATTAAGCTTATCATAAATTGTATTTACTTTTATGCACTGAGAGTACATTATAAGTGAATCCATTGTCTAAGGTTTCTGATTCATTTATCAGTTAAGACAACATAAGCTACATATAGTCAATGGAATGGAACTGTTAAGATAAATTTAGTATTTTGTTTGATAAATGTCTTCTTGAAAGAACTTAATATATAATTATTAAGTCCATGAGATAAAATAAAATAAATTAAAAAGTAAGGACTCCTGTATCACATCAGCCTATCACTTTTAATGCTCAATTGCTTTACAATATCGAGAAAAGTATTCGATTAGTTATTTTTTTATACTGCTGAATGTTTCTATAGATAAATTTTTATAAAACCATATTAGTAATCATTGCGATTTTTTTAATATATACTCGTGTATAAATGTAGTTATATATTCATCAATCTAACTTTCAAATCATATTTTTTAAACTTGAGATTTGATATTATGATGCATTAAGAATAGCATCCCACATTTTAAATGATTTATATAAACAATTATAAATAACCACTTTAAAAAAATAATAATTGAGATTTCAACTATATGCGGTAACTTTTTTTGTAAAAGCAATATTGTTTTAATACTATTTATTTATTTTGATAACAGAACGAAAAAACTTACCCATGAATCTTCAGTTTTACAAGTTGTATTTTGCTAAAATTGTAATAATAAACTTATCAAAACATTATATATATATAGTAATAATAAAAAGTCAGATGTCACATGACTTATATATATATATATATATATATTGAGAGTATGTAGATAGTTAATATTTAGGGTGCTAATATTTAAAATTGTTTAGCTGAGCATTCAATGCAGCATATATTTGATTATTTAATTTTAAATATTAGCTTAAAAATTATTAATTATCCACACTCTTTTGCAATATAATTTTAAATTTCACTGTAGTATAAGTATAAATGTTTTTTTACATATACATAATTCATTAAATAGTGCACTTTTAAAATTTTTGTTCATTAATATAAATGCTCCTTGCATGGAATAAAAATTTCAAAAATAATTTTTACTTTGACAAACTTTCATTCTTTTTAATAGTTTTAAACTTATTTGAAATAGCAGTACATACAAAAAATAATTTATTTTTGCTATAATCGCTTTTCAAACTGAAAACTAAATATATAATAAAATTAAACGAAGCACATATTTTTAACTCAAAGTATTCAAATTCAATAGGTCTGAAAAAGATAAAATATAATATGATCTTATTTTACAGTTTCAAAATAATAAAAGCAAAATGAAGTTTTATTTTTTAAAAGTTATTGCTAATAAAACGATTAACACTTCACACAATCTTTGTTTAAAACAAGTGTAACAAACATTTAAAAACATTATTTGAAAATTTCATAAAATTTTAATACATTACTAAATTTAATCTTCAAATATTTCATGTTTGTTATTTTCATTATCTTCTACAATCAGAAAATCTATTTTTAAATTATAGCTAGCACTATCAATCATAATTTTTTATTTTATTTTATAAAAGTTTAATTTTGTAATTATTTAGAATCCAATCTAAGTGCAATGGTTAATTTAGTTTTTGTAATTATTTAGCATCAAATCACTAGGAAAGTAATTAATAAATTTTCGAATAATGGTGTCTTTCTATATGTCTTTTTTGAATTAAGTAATAACAAGTTTATATTTCTTTGAATACATATAATAATAGCCATATTTTATTAAAAATAAATAATTGAAAAGTTAAAGTTTTTATTATTATTTATAAATATAAGAAAAATATTATTATAAATGTAGTTAGTTATATTGAAGCATTTCTTTACACTTGAGAAGTCTGTTTGTAGCAGTGAAACCTTAGGTTGTGTTTTAATATTATTTTTATTCTGGTCTGGTTTAATTTTAGATTTGGGGTAGTTTTGATGATATATATATATATATATGTGTGTGTGTGTGTGTTTCATGTGTATATATTGTTGCCAGAAGTTGCAATTCTAAGGCATTTAAAAAAATAATATATAAAGAAATTTAATTTTATTATAAAATTTAATTTTATTGTTATGATATAATAAATGGGGATTTCAAGACAACAAAGAAAATGTAATTAATTAATTAGAATCAACTGATGCTAAAAGAATGTATAAATTAAATTCTAATTTTGTAATTATTTAGGGGAAAAGGTGACAAAATGTGTAATTACTGGTGAATTTGATAAAAATCAAAGACATTCAGAATTTGATTAAGTAAATGCAATTAGTAAAAATTTTAGAATTAAACTAGATTGAGATTGCAATCAGCAAGATTTTTTTAGATAGTAAAGAAAATAATTTTCTCTTTTGAAATTAATTAATCAATTGGAAAGATCTGGATGGCTTTGTTTACACACACACACACACACACACACACACACACACACACACACATATATATATATATATATGGTAAAAAAAAGAAAGAGTTTAGTTCTTGTAAACTTATTGTAAAGTTTTTTTTAAGCTGTAAAATTACATCACGTTATAACTATTGAGTAGATCATTGAAATTTCTCTGACCATCTCCAAGGAGCTGAGTATGGAGTTACATGGTACTATGAAATGTGAGGCAGATAAAGTCTCTGCCTACAATTGATGATCCAAATTGCTGATATACTATGACATTACCATCAATAGAAAAAACCCAGTATATAATTTCACCTAGTGCCAGCCAACCAATAGCCAAGAATACTACTCCATAAACCTACGAATTATACAAGGAAGTTCAGCATAGTGTTGACTATCTATCAAAATCCTTTGAAGATCTGTTGAAATAGTGATCTATTTTAACTTCATAAATTGAAATTTACCTGTAAACAATTAAAGCCTCTTTATTATTCTCTTTCCTTGCTTAAATAACTATATATTAATCATTAGGTAAAATATAATTCTTATCTTATTATTTAGATATTTTATTGCATTATTTAAATATTGTCTTACTGTGTTATAATGCACACGCTTAAGTAATTGTACATAGTAAAGAAGATAGACTATTGCAATTTATACTCGATCTTTCTTAAATTTGCTATACTGTACTTATTGTTTTAGAATCAGAGGTAAATTTAGTAAAATGCTTCAATGATTAAAATATTTGACATTATCTAAAGAGAAGTTGAATAATTAAATAAAAGCAAGATATTTAAATCCCTCCTCATTAATGCTAATTTTTTTTTTTTTATTATTTTCTAATTAAACTTATCTATTCAGAATCTATTATTTCAAATAGGTAATCCAAGCCATTAATGCAATTACGAATGGTTCATAAACATTTTTTTTTAAAAATAAAACTGAGTTTGCAAAATAAAAGTTAAAACTTTATTTTTTTAGAAGAGATAAGTATATATGTAGAATGTGTACAATTGATCTATAAACAACCTGCAGTTTTAAAATAAAATTTAATGTTCGAAGTTAAAAGTTAAAATTTCATTTCTTTTTTTCTGACAAATATATATGTATATTATACGATAAGATAGTTTATTCTCTAAAACTTTTAATTCAATTTAATATATTATCAACTGTTAAGCTATCTTATCGATATTTCTTTCTATGTGTCAGACCTATGGGGCAGATCTCCAATTAAGCAGGGATTAATTGTCTTTATCACATTTTTTGTGCGTAGAATAACTGCGTAGCTCTTGATTAAGTCTATATAATAGATGTCTGCATATTGAACGTATGACATGACCATTCAAGTTATATATATATATATATAATTTTAAGACGGATTATCCATTATTGTCTATAAATTGGTATTGCTGGGTTGTATAGCTTCATGTTTACTTGATTGCATTTCTTCAGCAGGCATATATCCCTGCTTTGAAAAATAGAATAGCTAGGTCCACCCTTTTGAATATGATCTTTGCAAATGTGGGAGTATTCCTTTCTGTTTCAGACTCAGTAAATCTTCGTTTTGTATCACTAATTGGGCAGTGGATCATTCCTGCCTGTTGTTGAAATTTATTAATGATCATGGGAAGATGCTCATTCCTTTCTACAACGATCCATTTATTTCTTAGAGACTTGTATATGGTCTTGTAGAGGTGAGCATATTCCAGTCTACCTCACTATTGGAGTGTTTATTACTGTAGCAACCCAGTAATGTCTTCCTTCTTTGTGTATATAGAAACCTGGTAAATATTTAGGCATTTGTGGCTCAAAATCATGAGAGCAATGTGATCATCTATTTTAATATTTTATTGGAGTTAATTAAATTTACCCTGCTTCATTTATTATCATGTACCTGCTTGAGAGATGTAATGCCCCAAAGATCAAATGTGTTCATTATCTGAGATCCCCTTATTTATATATCTGTTAAACATTGAAACTTTGACATTTTATAAGTCTAGCAACCAAATTAAGTGGTAGTCATTTCTTTTGATTGTAACTTTAATACCAATAAAGTGTTTGTATCTTGAATATATACATTGCACTGGGTGTCTTGTTTTCCAGAGGGAAGTAATATATTTGTAACCTAATTCTAAGAGTCTCTATCTCTCCCTAATCACCAAGCCTAATTAAAATGAAGTAGTATGTGGGTTGGAATGAGTTGTGTTGATTGAAATCCCCCTAGTGGTGGTTTATGCTGTATCAGCACATTCTGACCATTACTATATTGAATCTCGAATCATGACAAGAAATATGAGAGTACTTGTTATTTTATTTATGAAGCTTCAGCTTATATCTTCTACATGATATAAAGAATTTTTACAATCTGTTAAACTATAATTGGAATCAAGTTATCTACATAATTTTGTATAGACATTTGCTCACGAACAGATTTTTTTATAAAATATATATCAAAAGACAAGATGTAATGAAGAGATATTGTTTATATATTTCCACGTTTAAATAAAATATGTGTACCACAATGATTGAAATTTTACTCAGATTAATAAAAGCATAAGACAAAATTCCAAGACAATACGTACTGACAGTTATTCTACATAAAATTGTCATTATACAATTTTTTTTTAAAATTTAAATAACATTTATCTTTAGAGATTTGCATTTTTTTACTTCATTTCAGAATACTTTTACAATTTCATAGTGATTTTAAAGTTAATAAAAATAAATATCTAGATTATCAGTTTTATATAAATTATTTTCTATCTCAGAATGTATTTTAATTTTTCTTAATTAAACTTTCATCGAAAGGGAAATGAAATTTTTTTAAATTTGAACCGAGAAGATTAATGAAGTTGAAAATATCCAAAATCTTTAAAAAACTCCTCAACACGACTTAATTGTTTTCCCATATTTGTTTTTCATTTTATTGCTAAAAAGTTTTGGAAGATTTGAATCACATTTTGAGATATTTGCAATGGTAACTTTCTACCATGTAAAATATTTTTTTACCAATCTAAAAAAAAAACATTTAATCCTAAAATATATCTTGATATCACAATTATAAACTATTCAAAATTCTGAAAGTTTTTCAATTGCTTATTCAACAGAGGCACTTTGTTGATTCAACAATAGGATTTTCTTATATTTATAAGTTGCTTTTAATGAAATATTTAATAGATGAATAATGTACAATAGTGAAAAATTTGGGAAAGCTTTATCACTTAGCCAATAAAAAATGTTCAGCTACCAATGTATCTGCTTTAGTAGTTTTTCTGCCTTAATTTAATTTTTTTAGAATAACGTAAATAAAATAATAATTTTAAAAAGATCTTTAAAAATGCAATATAAATGACATTAACATCTTACTGTCAATCAGAAAATTGATTCACTCTTTGTCTGCAATTCAAAATCTTAAACAAATAACAAGTTTAGAAACCATAATTGTGAGAATAAAATTTTATTCAGTATACATGTAAACAATGCCAAATTGAAATCGATTCAAATTAGTAACCCAAGGTAGAGCCATCAAATAAATATTGTTTTTAATAACCTCGAAAATGTCTGTCTGTATAAAATATTCTGATGGGCCAACTTCATTGCGTTTTAATGAATAAAAATTTGTTCTTGCCAATATTAATTTAGTCCAATGCAATGGCCATTGTAGTAATTTACAAAGAATAAAATTTCATTTTTTACAATTATTAATGTCAAAACTTCTTTTTCCTAAAAATTATAGAATTTTAGATAAAGTGGGATTCACTTTGTCTAGTTGAAAATGTGACTGAGTTTCTGTGAGTTGTTTATATAGTTTCAGTATATTTACTTAACATTTCTTGTTTAAATTTCTTACTATATATATAAACATATGTGTGGGTATATAAAAACAATTTGCAATATCGGCATTAAATATTATGCAAATTTCTTGAAGACAAACATCTCTCAGACTGCTTTACAAATAAATATCATTAAAAATCAATATTAAAAATTTGTAAAAAGGAATTAAATTTATCAATCAAACAAAATAAATATATATAAAACATTAAATAATAAATTAAATTGCAGTAGCATATTTCAGTTATAGAAAAATATACTTCTGAAATCTAGTTATAATTTGTTAAGCTTTAAAGGTTACATGGTCAGCGATTTATATTTTATATAACCTGTAAAATACACCCTCCAACACCCATATCACCACCGACTGATTTGTCACATATTCTCTGGTAGTTCTCATCAAATTTTTCTTTTGTAGGTTTGCAACAGTCTTCAGCCTTGAAACACTAAATAAAGAAAATAATAGAAATTTTAATAATAAGCTTATATATATATATATATATATATATATATATATATATATATATATATATATATACTAGTATATATATATATATATATATATATATATATATATATATATATGCAACAAAGTCAATTACTAGTTTACATTTCAAATGGAAACTTTATTTCACCATGCAAGGTACAAGACTAAAAATACACAAGTAAATTGCGACTGATGATCTACATGCATTACATATCATTGGTTTCATGGTTTACAGTATGATAACCCAAGACAGTACCATAATTGCAAGGTGATAAATCAAGAATAATACAAAAGGAAGATTGTATAGATAATTGGATGACAATAATTATTGGATGACAATAGTTATTAAAGTTGTACACAATTGACATTGTCGATAGTGTACCCTAGATACTCAAGATGCATTAAATTACACTGAATTAAAAGCAATACAAATTTGGTATAACCACAAAATTATACTAGGGTGCAAATCACACCAATGGTCAAGAGACATTTTAAGCAATTACATGATTTAACTGATTGGGTTATGATGGTTACAAATTTCACCCAATTGGAAATCTTAAATTATTAAACTAGAGTATAAGAGCAGTACAATAAGGAACTCATACATAGAGTTCTATAGGTAAGCAGGATATAATAACAACAAAAAGGGAGGGGTTGGGTACTAAATGAGTAACAACAATAATTATGTCATTAGGTATAAGTTGCACAAAGAATCAAGTAACAGTATAGACAAATACATCATTTTCTTTGGTTGGGTTACATTAAACTTAACAGTTGGGTGTACAACTTAACACATTAAATAAAGGACAAAGTCAAAAGATTAGGGAAAACAGAAGTTATGAGGTCCATAAACAGTCTTCATACTCAAATGTCACATGTAATATCTGGGTTTGGGAAATAAGCCATTACATCCCACTCATGGATATAATGAGGAAAATAATTGTTCAATATGTGCTAAGCAGGTCCAGGTAACAGGTAGTCCCAAGTTTGAGGAAAAGTGGAACTCAGCACAAAAGAGGATGTCCAGCAACCATCATTAATGGCAACATGAACTGGAACTTTATGAGGAATAGATAAATATGAGCAAATTCATTTGCTTCTGCATTTTGGTAGACTCTTAATTGTCCCCAGATTTGATCAGCTGGTAGGTTCGGACAAGTCCTTTTGTCGGTTTTTCTAGCCTTATGAATAAATTTTATCAGAAGTCCTCAACACAGAAATCTGTTCCTTTCTCAAATAATGACTTACATCAGACTGTTCAGATCCCATAAATTATATAGGTAGCAAGGTGTATGGTGGAAAAGTCTCTTTTCAAAGGCCAGGGGACTCATTACCCTAGTGAAGTTGAGGATAGACATCTTCCTCAGCACCAAACCCTGATGGTGGGTCCATGATTCGCATTGGAATAGAACATGGTCTACAGTCTCTTACTACTTGCCACACATTGGGCACAAGGTCTCAATGTTATAATCTCCTTGATGGTATAAGAAAGGCTCTGAGGTTGACCTTGAACAGGAAGACATATTTTGGCTTGAGTATGAGTAATTTTGTCTATTTGATAAGCCTGGGAATTGATACTGGGAGCAAGATGGGTGTGGTTGTTTTCCCATCAAACATTAGATGATACATTTTTAAGTAACCCAAACAGGAAGCTGGAGATTTTGATGTTTGCAAGAACTGTGGTCATCTGTTGTTGAAACCAGAGGCTTCTGAGTCTGGGTGGGGGTCTATCTGTGGGTACAATTGTTTTTGCTGTAATGGGGCATTCAATGTCTGATTGTGAATTTAGAAGCCTAACTAAGACATTGTGTCTTTAATATCTGAAACACTTTTATGACATGTATGACCAATCTGTTCAGGGGTTTAGGCTTTATAGTATGTGCAGGCTGATGACAGGGGCCCCTCTCTCCCAGCACAGTCTCCTGCAAAGAGTCTCAACCATCTTGATAAAGATGTTGGTGCAAAGCTGATCAGATAGTAAGTAAATTTAGGTAGAATGACAGAATTAAGCAAGGCAACTTTGCCCAAGAAAGAAAGATAAATTTTTGATAAAGAGGTGTACATGCTCTCAGTTTTGGAGAATAGTGTGTTCTCCATATTTCTCCTCATGACCAAGGGGGGAGATGAAATGAAATCCAAAAAAGCTCTGGGGACCTGCTTTGAATTTGCCTTGGACTTGCTTCCCTGTCAGGATAGACCACATTGCTGATTGCCTTCATTGACCCTCAGACTGAATTCATGAGTGAAATAATCTAGGAGTTCTTAGAATCTTATGAGCTCATCACTAGAGGAGAGAAACACCACTGCATCATCCATATAGGTGATATGGTGAATGCTCTCTCTCCAAGAAAAGGAATGAATATCCCCAGGAGAGCAGTCTCAATGCTTAGAAGCAATGGGTTCACATTGGGTGTGAAGAGGCTCAGTGGTGAGCCCTGAAGGATGGAGACACAGGGCCCAAATCCTGGAGAAATTTGACTGTTCAATAAGAAAGATTTCCCAACTATGCAGGAGGTTCTCTATGAGTTGGAGGTATACCATAGACACATTGAGGTTCTCCAGTTCACCAAGCAGTATGTCAATTCTTATGCAATCAAAGGCTCCAGCAAAACCAAGCTGTATGGCAACTGGAAAGGGTTTACTTCATCTGCATACATGGTTGACATTAAACTAAAATCAGCAGACAGCATCAGCTGTTGAACATCTTTCTTTGCAAACTGATAAGAGAGACAACCAATGATGTTTTTTGGATGTTCTCTCTTATGTGGCCCTCGATCACCTTAATTAGAAGTAGCACCATAGACATTGGCCAGAGGTAATCCAGGAGTAGTGATCTCTCTAACTTCTTGATGAGGAGCACCATGGAAATTGGGCAAATCCCCAGGACTACCCAGCTGTCATCAGCAAGGAAATTAATGATCTAAATAATTGGCACTGTGAATATGCGCAGATGACAGGAGAAATTTAGGAATTCCATGCAGACCAGGATGGGTTCTCTTGGAGAGGTTCATCAGTCTCTGCAGGACTCATACCTTGATGATCTTATGGGGGCAGGGTCAACTGAGGCAAACTTTATTCTAGCATTTGTCATCCCCAATGGTTGGAATTTTTGAGAATAAAACTCTGTAATTCTGACCAGCATGGAAGAACCAGAGTAGTAGCTTCCCTGCATCTTTATGGATCTGGGGGCCCATGATCTTTTGCCCAAACCAAGATCCCAGCAAAGGTAACCTTTAGTCAAGCAGTGTTGGTGGTACTCAGTAAGGGTACTCTGTGATGATTTATATTTGGTTTTCAAGTCAAGTAGGTACAGGATGTTTTGTGCTTCATCTTGCATATTGTGCAGGTCTCTGGTGATCCCATCAACTTCAGCCATCAGCCTAATTGGGTTTTTTGTTTTAATGGTGCATAGGTTGATCAGGTGGCTTAGGGAGTTAACAAAGATTAACTACACCTCGATTAGTGGGAGAGACAAAATTCCAAACCAGTGGAAGACAATATAGGCCTCTGAAACTAGCTGGGGGGAGGGTAATGTTCAACCTGGTAAGAATTCTAACTGTGCAGGGAAGGTGGATGGCTGGCACTATCACATTTCTTGGCTTGATCTTGGATTTCCAATGCCAGATGAGAAGAAAAGGCATTGGGTCAAAGGTAGGATTTAACCAATCCACCCAGTGAAGGAGAAAAAAACCCAAGGTCTATTATGGATTGTGAATACCATATGTGAAAAAAATGCACCTTCAGGGAAGAGGCCTCCTACACTTACTGTAGGTAAACTAAGGAGTTTAATGTATTTAGTATTAAAGGAATCATGTGATTAGTTGAAGTCACCAGGGAATAGAGTGAGAAGTAGGCTTGTCTTGAGAATGGCATTGATGGAGTGAACTTGTCCTGAGAGTGGAATTGATGGAGTAAATAACTTTGCTGGTTTTTGGAAGATACACATTGATTGAGTTAAATGACCTTCATTGAATTTGGATGATCACTATGAGACAGAGTGAATCAATGTATAACATCTTAAATAAGGTTATTGGAGATCTTTATTGATAATGAGAGCCATATCTCCTAATGCAGCAGTAGAGAATAGAACTGGAAGAAGTTGAACTTTTCAATTAAAGTTGATAATGTGAGAGTCTGACCAAAGGTGCAACTTCATTTCAGATAAGCACAACATTCAGGTCCTGCCTTTAAAACCAGTGTGACAAGACATAGGTCCTATCCCAATAGTTCAGGCCCTGACTGAAAAGATCTTCTACATGCCTAACTGGATTGTGGTTCAAGAGTCTCTGGAGGATTAACTGGAGTCTGCAAGGAATACTCTACCTCAGGGTCAGCCCCAAGGAGTGACATGTCTGAGTCCAGATTGGTTTGGCTGTCACTATCAATACTACTGGAGAAGGATGAGAAAAAAACCCTCCACCCAAAGATTTAACTCTTCACAATCTTCAGGAACTGGGAATTTGGGGTCTGAAATATTATTAATTAAGGTGGGAGTTACCATGAGTGCAGGCACAGAAAGAGGAGAGAAACAATGCCACATCTTCTATTTCTTGGTAAGTGGCTGCATTGCTTGATGAGTCATTGAGATTGATCAGGTCATCAACAGTCAGGTTATTGGAGTAAAAGAATGAGTGATCAGAAGAGAATTGAGATTTCTTTGGTCTATTTTTCTTTTTCTGTTTGGATGGTTCAGACATAAGGAATCCATCAACTTCAGAAATATTTCCCATCCACTGGTGGATCTCAATATCAGCCATCTCCTTTGAGGAGTCAGCTAATGGTCCCCTGTGAAGTCTTTAACTTGGTAAGGTGAGGAGTTCCTGCCAGTATCTCCAGAAGAGCCGATACTCCTGGGATTGATTAGAAAAGGGGGATATATCTTACCAGTTACTTTGTTTGGAGGTTGAAGAGGTCCACCCAACAATGGCTTTTCTATATTGGTGTTAGAGATGGGAGGGCCAGGGGAAGTGCAATTTTGTGGAGGCATTGATGGCATCTTTGGGTGATCAGCCCACACTGTTGACAACATAATTCCTTGCAATCCTTCATGAGGTGTCCCTTAAGCCTACAGTGACAGCATTGGGGGGCACCCCTTGAAGAATGATGGTAGCATGGAATCAAAAAACTCGAATAGGCTAGGGATATTGAGTCGGGAGGTTACTTTGTGTAATGTTATGTGAAAATTGTCTATGTAGAAGAGAATCTGGGCCCCTCTATATTGGATGGTCTGATACTGGAAATCAGGCTCTCTGGAGGTCTTCTTTGCTGAAGTTGATGCCACAATTTGTAATGTAATCATCAATGTGGCTTGGTTGATTGGGGTCTATGGTAATCAAGTAGTGGCCAAAGAGACTTCTGTGATTATTACAGAAGGCCTCCTTGGTGATGATGATACTAAATTGTACTGGTTATTAGAGTGGAATAAAACCTTACAGACTGAACTCCAGAGATTATGCATGGTGAATATATCAAAGAGTAACTAAGTAAGGAATTTTATACAGGTGAATGTTATCATCTGTTATGGCCAGGATCACTGCTTTATTTTCCTTATGGAATGATTTTTTTGAGAAGAGGGAGGACTGATTGGTTGAATCTGTTGCTTATTATGAAATATTTTGATAGGCCACATTGGTAGTTGTATGAGTTTTCATAAACTGGTTTGTCACCCCTGGCATCTCCAAAGGGTGAGTAAGCCTCCACTATTATGTCCAGTGCTCTACCATAAATTACAGGATTTTTATCCAAGAGGGTGTTGTGTGCACTCTGGAACACAAATATTTTCTGTCAAGGCCTTGGGGAGTTCAAGGCAGCCATATGGGCATAGGACATCTTGATGGGCTTTGGATTAAATTCCTTGAAGTTGTGTCCAGGATGAGTAAGTGTTGGGTATTGTTCTAAACTTTTACTCTTCAATTTGTGTTATTATTTGATGAGTGTGGCAAAGGCTTATTGGCTGAGCTATTTAATGGTGTTCCAGATGATGAGTGAGGACTTGGAAATTGGAGAGGGTTGTGAGATTTGGAATTTTTTTAGAAAAATTTAGGAGTATTTTGGAAATCTTGTTTAAAATGAGGTTAACTATGATTTTTCAGCCACCAGGAGGTCAGCCTCATCTGTTGTGGTCATTTTTGAGGCTGGGGCATGCATATTAGCCACACAGCTTGATTTTTTGTCAATTTTTAAAAAAATTATGATTTCTGAAGGTGCCACTTCTGCATCGGTTTTTGCCCTATAACTTCTCTCCCTGACCCCGGAAAATAGTGGTGTGCATCGGTTTTTGCCCTATAACTTCTCTCCCTGACCCCGGAAAATAGTGGTTCCTAATTTGGGAGGTAGGCAAAGCCATAATGTAAATTAATAGAAAGAGATCCAGAGTCTGAATCATCTTTCAAACACATTTTTTTCTGCTGCCAAGTTTTCCCGCATTTGGCGACTTCCGGAATTGAGTTATGGCAATGTAAAACTGAATTTTTGGTAGTTTTCCTAACAGAACTTTCTATAGGAGTAGGAAATTTTGATGTCCTTGGTATAGTTTTGTAGAGGAAGTCAGGCCCTTTCATAAAAGTGCTCTCTTGTGCTCCAGGCCCAAGTGGAAGTATGTTAATTTTTCGATCTACTTACACATTACTTTTTTCATGATTTGAGACAATTTCTTACATCATTTTTCTATTGGAATTTTGCCTTTTGGACAGTTTAGAGTTAATTTGATTATTAGGTTTATTATAATAAGCAGTCTTTTTGGGTCTGGAAAGATTTGGATTAAATTTAGTCTTTTGGATTAAATTTGGAGTCTTTTTGCTGAGAATTAATTTCCAATGGTATTTTACCCTTACTTTTCTGGGCACTAGGATCTTTAGAGGCAGATGCCATTAGAGTCTAATGAACATGGATAGTAAATCCACAAAAGTTGAATTAAAAAATGTAAGATCACCTTCAAAATCCCACCACCAAACACAAAGGCAATTTTCACCGTACTCTAAAGAAGATTAAAAAAAAGATGAAATTCTATCAACAAAATTCCTCTATGAGAACACTTGGAGTCTGTTCAAAATTCACGGCATTTAAACATCCCTATAATCTCTCATAGGAAATAGAGATCATGTTCTAAAGCAGTTGATCTTTTTGAACAAGAAAACACCAATACACCAATGTTCTAAAAATTCAGACTCAGAGCCTTCTGTAATAAAGTTAATTTGGAATTTAAAAAAACAACAACCACACACTGGCTAACTATTGCCTCCTTCCTGTTTTCTATATGTATATAACCTTATCATCTCCTTTTACTTACAATGTAAGCATGTATATGCAGATTGACTCAGAAGAGTAAATGTAATTTATTTTTATCAATAATAAAGTTCTTTTTGAAACTAAAAAAAGTTCTTTTTTTATTTAAAGTTTCTTGGGAAAACAATAAATGGATTATTAATCTGAGAAATGAGAATATTCACAAATCCTATACCCCAGCACTGTAAAATAGTCTGGCAACCAGAAGCAGACTTGTCAATTACTAGTTAGAAGGTCAAATTCTATTAATTATTTTTATTTAGTACAATCACATATATTTTTATTGGATGTACATCCAAGACCTTTTTAAAAGCCATGATAAATAAATAAGCAAAAGTATGAATAATAAATTTCAAAATATTACTATACTAAAGTTATGATTTAACTGATAAAGTTTGGTAAAAAAATATTTAATGCATTCCAATAAATCATGTGCAAATTCATGCGTGCGCACACATATATATTAAGAAATAAATACCATGCAATTTGAACATTTATCAAAATGTGTACATTTATTAAAAATTAAAAATGATAGAATACATAACTACTATTATTATTTTTATTGCTATTACTGCTGCAACTACTACTACTACTATCAAAAATAATAACAATAATTCATTAATATAAAAAGTAATTTAAAAAATAATAAATAAATAAACAATACTGGTTCATTTTTTAAAATAATAATTATTTATTTACACACATGTATGTATGGTCTAGTTAACAGAATAAAGAAAATCTTGTGACATACAATAACCAAATTTCATTTGAGGAATGATTACTTTAGACATTTCATATAGAATAAGTTTCCTTAACATAATAAATAAATTTAAAAGCGTATGAAGCGCTTGAAAGAGAAGCTATACAGAAAGCAAACATATTAAACACTAAGCACTTTTTAGGTCTTTCAAGCGTTTCATACGCTTTTAATTATATATATTATAATATCGAGAGAGAAGTTTAAAATTCCTAATAGTTTATTAATATAATAAAATAATTTTTTAAAAAAATGAATAAAATAATTTTTGTTTCATATTTTTTATCAGTAATCATTATTTATACACATCATCATCACCAACATTATCAGCATCATGTTAAATCATATAGATCCACTATAGAATGAAGGTCTATCAAAGTTTAAATCAGTTTCTCCAATCTCTAGTCTCTCTTCTCCATATAACACTAGCATGCTTCTTTGTGGCCTTTTTAAAGTTTTTATAATCTCTTGGGATTTAGTTTAAAATTTTAACTATTATCATTACTTCTAGTAATTTTAAACGTGCCCGCACATACAGTATGTATATATATATATACACACATGATTAATTGAAAATAAAAATATTTTGTCTTATGACATGAAGTTTTTTAGAGATGAACTATCCAGATTTTTAATTATTAGATTTTGATACTGGTATGTGCAGAATGGAACAAAATCGATAATAGAGATTTATATATATTTTTTTACTATATGAAAAAATTAGATAGTGGTATGAAATCAATAAAAAAATCTCAAATTTAAAATATTTGAAATATGCTGAAAAGCATGATAAGATGTTATGTATTCTCATTATTTTCATTATATTCTTATTTTCATCTTTGACACAAATTAGCAAAAAAACAAAAACAAAGCACTTATAACATTAATTATGTAAACAAAGGGAGAAAATTACCATCCCTCCCCCCCGGCTATGATGTAAAAGCACTCTAAATGTTGAAAAAAAAATCAAGAATAGAATGGTTCCACTTATTCATGGTAGTTCTGATGATTATAAACATACCTTTCTCAACATTGTTGTTAATTCAGAATGAAATTAATTTATCAACCAGATGGAATATGGCACTTAAGTGTTATTAAACTCATATTTAATTATACAAAGCTGGAGACAACATCCCACTTTTAACATCTTGATTGTAATATTTAAATAAGATTTAACAATGAACTTTAATTAAACATAGCTCAATGTATATGTAAACAAAAATAGTGAATCCCCCCCCCCCCCGTCTATGACTTAAAAGCACAGTAAATATTGAACAAATGATCAAGAATAGAATAGATCCATCTATTCATTGTAGGTCTGATGTTTATAAGCATACCTTTGTCAACATTGTTGGTAATTCAGAATTAATTTAATTTATCATCCAGACGGAATATGGCACTTAAGAGGTATTAAATCATAATTAATTATACAAGGCTGTAAACAGAATTTCACTTTTAACATCTTGATTGTAATAATTCAACCATATTTAATATATAATTTACTCTGAATTACCACCAATGTTGACAGAGATATGTTTCTAAAGATCAGAGCTACCATGAATAGGTGCATTCAGCCTATTCTTGATTATTTGTTTAATATTTAGAGCGTTTTTAAATCAAAGTTTGGGAGAGGGTGATTTATTCCCTTTGTTTACATGTACATTGAACTATATTTAATTTAAAATTAACATTAATTACAATTTGCATGAAAAGGAAAAGAGGATAATTGGTATTTATGTTTTAGTCCTGCAATGTAGAGAAGATGGTATGCCTTTTCACATCCATGATAAATCTTGTGATTGCATCAAATAAACACTGATCTGATCTTGTCCAATAATGTGTTTTTTTTTTGTGTGATAATTTTACACTCTTCATTATTGTACAAATTTCATTCTGACAAAATTTTTGGTGCTGTCAATTGCATTTTAAAACTATTTTTTACTTCATTTGAATTTGCAGTTTTGATTCAATGATTTTTACTTTCATTTGTATTCCTAGTTTTGGTTCAACGATTTTTACTTGCTATTGAAATGAATGCTATTTTATATTTTCAACAAAACATAAAATTAGAGGCCATAAAAATAATCTAAATTGAAGAGAGCGTTTTCAAAACTAAGCTGAATGAATTCTTTCCAAACAGTGGATATTTTGGTAGCTTTTGCAGGGAGACAGTGAGTGTTTTATCATAACAATTAATGATAGGACAGTGGCAACTCTTATGGAAGCCATGAAACAAAATGTAGAAGAGGGATGTAATCATAGTTTTGATTTAATGATTTTTACCCACTACTGAAATGAATGCAACTTTATATTTTCAAGAAAAGGTAAAATTGGAGGCCTTAACAAAGTCGTCAAAATTTTCAAAACCAAGCTGGACTAAATTTTTTCTAAACAGTCGATGTTTGATGGCTTGTTCAGGGAGACTGATGAGTTTTTTTATCATGACAATTAATGATAGAACAGTGGCAACTCTAATGGAAGCAGTGAAAGAAAATGTGGAAGAGGGATCAATAATTTATTCTGACTGCTGGAAGGTATATAAAAGTGCTGAATTACGAAGTGCCGTTACGATCATTTTCACGTGAATTAAAATGCAATCACATGTTAAGCAAGTATGCATTTTAGGAAAAATATTTTTTTTTACTTTTAGTCTCCATTTTTGGAAAAAAAATTATTCACTTAAAATAAAGTAGTAGTGGCAAATTGATTGTTTCATTATGACAATTCCTGTTAAATGTTATACGTAGTATCATATGTGTACATTTTATAGCTTTTTGTAATATTTCATAGTATTTTGTAATTTAGTGATTGTTTCTTTCATATTTAAAGCTACATTTTGGAATTGCCTAATAGCATGTGATATTTTACATTTTTATATCAAATCAATATTTTGGCTATTGTTAAAAATGTATTTTTTAGGATTAATTTTTGACTGAAATTCATATTTTTAGTATTGTTAATGTGTCATATTTGACAATTTTTATGTCAAATCAATATGTTCACTATAGTTAAAAATATACTTTGTAAGGATTGATTTTTGGGAGAAAATCATATTACCGTATTAGTCCTACAACACGTATCAGAATTGCTACATCTTTTCACAAATGTATTCAGACTGGGATAACTTTATAAATTTTGAGGTAAAAATACCATGTACCCATGTACATATTATTTTATCAGATCACAAGATTAGAAAATTATCAGCAGATTGATATGAATGTGAAAAGGGTTAGCAGTTCTGATAT
The DNA here is from genome assembly GCA_028023455.1 of Epiperipatus broadwayi. Taxonomy (NCBI): domain Eukaryota; kingdom Metazoa; phylum Onychophora; class Udeonychophora; order Euonychophora; family Peripatidae; genus Epiperipatus; species Epiperipatus broadwayi. The sequence continues at coordinate 3,171,547 of JAQFVV010000065.1, forward strand.
GTGTTGCAAGATTAATACCTAAGTATGGAATAATTTCACTTGAATTAAATACTGTATGGAATAATTTTCACAAAAAAATACTAGAATCAACAAACTAACCAATCGCCTGAACTTTTCATCAATCATGGGTGGGATTGGCAGACCAATTTCACGGCAATAAAAATAATAATTTCCAATTTATTTAAGCTATCACAAAATATTTCTTTTGAATAATAATAAAAAATTTAAGTAATTGAGTATTTCTTGATATTGTGTAAATTTTATGTTTTGTATTTGTTTGTTATGTTTTAATGATACATACTTAAGTGTTTACACACGCATTAATTAAATGTGTTTGAGAAACATAAATGAAAGATGACATATTAAGTGTTGGAATTCAAAACTACTGAAATATGTAAAACAAAATTTAGATTAAAATAAAAAATTATATTATAAATGTAACTTTATTTAAATATTTCATATATATTCAACTGTTTCATATATTCTCTAGTCTCAGTAGAAATTTTATTGGTCAATTGCTGCTTTTTTCTATCAACTAGTTTCGTTGCAGCTTCTAAAAGTATATCAGTGGTTTCTTATTAATTTCATTCAAATCTTAATCATGTTCAAAATCTACTAATACTGGAAACCGATTTCTAAGTTCTAATTTAAATTCATTAGAATGTTTCTGAAGATTAGGAATATCAACTATAAATATTGTTTTTCTTAATAATTTTTCTCTCTCTAGTTTTGCATTAACTTGTATCTTACATCTTACCGATCAATAATCACTTCCTGTGTTAAATTTATTAAGAACATTACAATCTTGAAATATATATATTCTGTTAGCCAAAATATAATTCAATTCTGCTGTACCTTCATATCGATGCTTCCATGTCCATTTCCTTTTAACATTTTTCTCAAAAAAAAAAAAAAAAGAATTCATAATATTAAGTTTTTCTTTTTTTGCAAACTCCACAAGTCTATGTCTTCTCTCATTTCTATTACCATAACCAAAATTACATACAGCACTTCCATCTTTCATTTGTTTACCAATTCTAGCATTAAAGTCTCCCATAACAATTTTAAAATGTTTACTCTGATCAAAAGTCTTTTCTACATTCATATACAAATCTTCTATTAATCAGTGAAATATTTAAAGAGTTCATAGTATAATATTGGAACATCAAAATTGAACTAAAAGTGTTAGTTGAGCAAATTAAATGATTTAATTTGTCATCTATTGGTTTAAAATTTGGGAAATATCAGTATGTTTATAGGATAGTATAAAGTCTATTGTTGGCAGTATGTAAAGAAATGAAAAGTATCAGATTTTTTAAAAAGCATTTTATGTGAAACTTGAGCATGATTCTTGTTTATGTTACAAAGATTAACTCTGAAAAAAAAAACCACAACATTGAATGATTTCATTAAGAAGATGTAGTTGAAAATAGAGTATTATTGAAAGTTATTAGAAAAGTTGTTGAGGTTTTTCAGAAAAAGAATTAAATAATAGCAGCATTTCAAAATAAATACTTTCGTAAAAAAAAACAAAAAACAAATACTGAATGATTTTATTGTAGAAATTCAGAATTTCCAGCACTAGAAGTGACAGAATTGAGAATGATCCAAGGTAAATTTTCTTAATATCAAACTCAATAAATATTAAGCTCTAAACTCTGATACCCTGAGAATGCATCAGACCATTCTGGGAAGCATTGCGAAATATTAAATAAATAGAATAATGACTTAGCCTCTTTTGTATGCTGAAGTATTTATGGTTGCAGCTTGAATTTTATAATTTCAACAAAACTTATTTCTAGTGAATTATTATTATTTACTTTTCTATTATTACTGCTGTTTTTTTTTTCGGGGGGGGGGGGGAGAGTTGAATTGTATTCCCTTGTAGTTGCTTTTGCTAAATCTGTAGCATTTTTTTCAAACATAAATTCAATTGAGTACTTGTGAGTTCCCGATAAACTAAGGTTGCAGCCTTTGATAAATATACAGTTTGGGCCCGCAATCTACCCGAAAATATATTAATTGTTAAATTAAAACAAAATTAATAAATCGATTGTTAAATGAAATAAAAAGAAATACATTGCGATAAATTTCATTAAAAAACTTTACTTCAATTTTTTTTTTTACTCATATTAAAATATCGGAAGCAACGAGACGAGACGCTTAACATTGTCGTGCTTTGGTTCAGTTCAGCATGTGTCTTTTGCCAGAAGATTTTTAGAAAAATGTTATAATGATAATAATTTGGGACTTACCTGTCACAGAATGTGATGCAGTGGACTATGTCCAAATATATTGGATCCTGCTGTCCCGAAAAGTATGTTAATGGTTAATGATCACGATATGATTGCATGCTGCCGACATGAATAAGGTGTAAATGTAGTAATTGAAAATTTTTTCATTTTTTTGTTAACAAGTTATTTTTTTTTTTAAAAAAGACAATAATGTAAATATTATAATTAATTTTTCCACAATGATTTCTTTTTTTAAAATAACTGTAATAAAAATAAAATGTAAATATTAAATACGATGTTTTTTAGCTGGCATTCTTTAGTAAACATTTGGGGGATGGGGGGGGGGCGAAATTATAGTTTTATCAAAAACACGGGTTGCCCTATTACTTTACAGGAAAATAAGTATCTTAAATTGTACTCATAAGGTTTGTAAATATTTTTTTTATATTTCCTTTTAACGGTTTTTTTTTTCCTCAAGCTAATTATTATTAATAGTTAAATCGTTATTAAGTTATAGTCTAACAAGTTTTTAAAGTTGCCTAATTTTAATAACAGAAAAATAATATTTCAAGACTGAACAGCAACTGAATCTATTTTTAACTATCTACATACAGAAAACTTAAACAAAAATCTATAGTTTAATCTAAATCAGAATTTTTTTTATATGTACACAAATTATTAATCAAAAAAATATAATTAATGATACTAAATAAAGATGAAAAAAAGTTAAATGTTAAAAATATTTTACTTGTTGTCCTTCCGTATTGCATGCTTCAGTATATATAACTGATAGCGTCCAAAGAAACGCTACTAACGTTTTCATTGTTCTAAAAGAAACTTTAATAAAATCGATGCTTTTTTTATAATAATACCGTGTAAATTTTACAAGTGCAGCATTTAAATTGTAATTATATAGAAGGTAAACAAACCGCCACACCAGCGCCGTTTTGTCACTTTTTTTTAAAGCAGGAAATTGTAAATTACTGAAGTGATTATTTTCCTATACACTTTAGTTTACTTCAAAATATTTACAATAATTTTTATTTTTTCATTAAGTAAAAATATACTTGCCAATGTCCACAGGCTCGAGGTCGTTAATAACAAAAACGTAGAACTGCACAACTCGCACACGCAAATAAAATGATAGCATTCATTCTAAATAAAACATATATATCCATAATGTATAAATAAGTCATGTATATAAACACACAAAAATATTTACAAATATTGTTATTATGAACATGCACATACATATATGCATATATATATTTAAATTCAAGTATATTTATTGTCTTAACTGAGCTTAAAAAAATTAGAAGGAATATAACTATTATATTGTTTGCGATTTATATTGATTTTTTTATATCTATAAACAAATTATAAAAATAAAGTTTCTATATAACTATTTATATATGTACTTATAAATAAATAAAAATATATGTTACCGTCTTGATTTCTTCTATTAGTAAAAAACTTTGAATGACTGGAAAACTTTTTTCAATATTTTTAAGTTGTTTTTGTACAAGATAATTTTTACTTATAAAGAATCAACAATTAAATATCCAAAGAAAAAAAGATAGATTTCTGAATGTATAAAGCAAAAAGACAAAAAAGTAACGATTTTAAAAAAATGCAAACCATTTTGAATCAGTAGACAAAAAACTGAATTCTTCCACAAACTATTTATTGTACAGTATTTGTAAATTTCTCTATAAGAGTTTACTAAATGAAATGTATGTAATCATTTATCAACCTGCTAGTGCAGAGAATGGCTCTGGCATACATCTACCAGACCAATGTCAGCAATGGATGAGTCAACATTAACAAAGTGCTTTTTTTTTTATTCATCTGTACAATTTTATTATGTCAATAAATATATTTTTAAAATAATATTATGAGATAAAGAGAAATGCTAAAATTACAAAATTTATTTCAAAGGTTATCTTAAATCAATTTGCTTTTATCAATTACTAAGTTGGCATAACTTTCTAAATAACTGAAATTTATGCTAATTTCAACAAAATTTATGTAACATTTTAACTATAACAGTGACATCATGTATGGTTTGGTGCAATAATAGAATGACAGATTTTGAAGGTTAAAATTTTTAGATAGATTTCAATTGTGGCACTTCTAAATGCTTTAACTTATGAATTCACTCTCCCCTGAAGCAATAAAGCACTTAAGCACTCCAACTTTTTATGAACTCCAAAGCAATAAAGCCATTTGTTGTATGTATATATATATAATTTTGATAAAACAAATACTCTATCAAAAATTGAACAATATGATCAGAGATTGCTAAAAGAAGTTATAGAGATGATTTTTAAAAGACCTAAGAGCATAAATGAAAGGTGTGAATTAAAGAAGATTAACAATATTTGGAAGAAGCTATTGGAAGACAAAATAAAATTTAAAACTTCTCAACCAATAGAGTTTAAATATGAGGAGAAAGAAAAAGTAAAAAACAATTTTAAATCTCACACTCATTCCTATGATTTGAAAAAGAGGAAGCTCTGAAGAAGGTACTTGTTAATGTATTGAAACGTCAGCTATTTAGCTATTTTACTACATGGAATATCCCGAAAATAATAATAATATGAAATCATTATTTATCTGTGAAAATATTAGAATTAACACACACACATATATATATATATATTAATACTACAAATCGATGTCTGTATTTCTTCAAAATAATATATGTAAACTTATAAATAAAGATTAGAAAATATAGTAATTAAAATTTGTTAAAAAGAACAAAAAATATATATGACACTTAGGAGAGCTTTCAAATATCTTTGTAGTCTTTGTCAACTAACACTTTGAAAGGTCAACCTTCCCATAATTCTGTGATTTTACCGTTTGCTGCCTGCCTATTGATTAAGTCTTACTTGTATTTATATATTAACATAGCTTCCTTGATTTTTCTTTTATTATTATTTTTTTCAGTTTGCAACATTTTTATGTTATTATAATTGAATCAAAACCATATATACATGATTTATTATAGTCATAAAAACAGAAGCTGATAAATTATCATTATCTTGAGAATTTTATTTCATATTTTGAACTCTTTTTAATAACAGCAAGTGCCCTTTTGATCTTTTCTCCAATGTGCATCTCGATTCACCTATATATCCATTACCACACCTAGACATACATTTATAAATGATACAATTTTTATTTGTAAATAAGGTTTTATCTTTACAGTTATTGATTATTTTATTTAATGTTGGTGGTGCATAAAATGCAATGTCACATATACTTTTATAAATTTTCCTTATGAAACTTTCCTGTTGATTTGAAATATACGTATTGATATCTAAATTTTATTATAAGAAGAATTAACATCATCATTAATTTTATTTTTATTTTGTATTTATATTTAGAATTAAAATTTTTAATAGTATAATAAATATGATCATAATTATATCCAACATTTAACAATTCATTTGAAAGCATTTCAATATTTTTGCATTTATCTGAGTGAATATTTACAAAGACTATCATTTCTAAACAAGAAGGATTTTAAACCTGCCATTTTATGTGACAGTGGTACTCTTGATTTATATGAAATGTAGCCTCTTTTTGCTATACTATTAAAAATTTTAATATCTGTGTGTGAAAGTCTGTGCTCATATACCCTATATATTACATATATTGATACAAGTATATAATAAGCCTGTATTTCAGTTATTACATAGTAGAGATGTCTGGCCATCTCTCGTATATGTATTAAATGGATTATGTCCTGTACATGAGGAGTCATGTTGACTTTAGGTCAACATTGGTGTAATGAGAATCTCAGCCTCAGTGTGGCCTTTGATTGTTCCATCCAATTGGATGGCCAGTTGAAGAGTTGATGTACAGAGTGGATTGAAGCCTGTCCATTAAAGTATGAAGATTGGCTATCTTACTATATATCTGAGCACTTATTGCATATATGCGTGGAGATGATAATCTGGACCAATTGATGATTGCTGATTTAGCATGAAATACGCATATTGGTGATTATTTATTTTTTCAGCATATATGTGTTCAAGTGTATCAGTGTTATAAGATAGAGAGGAGAGTGGTGGGTTGTGGGAAAGTCTGTGCTCATATACCCTATATATTATCATCCAATTTGTAAATAGCTGCAATCAGTTATGTCTTAAATTTCTCAAAACTGCGATCCATGCCTAGATTTATTGTTATAAGTTATTCTGTTTAAATTTAATATATATGTTAGAGCAGAGCCATCTTTTGAAACAGCACATAATTATTGTTAACTAACTTTCAACGGAGATGATTAAAGTCTCCACTTTAAATATTTTAAATATGCTGCTTGGGGTATTAAATTGCTGTTTTGAAATAATAATATTGATGTGATGCAATGTGACTTTCGCCTTAAATGAAGTTAGGAATCTCTCAGCAACTACACCCAAAGAAATCTGTTAGCCACTTTACCTTCCCATTTCATTCCCCCAACCTAAGCTTTCCCATAATCTGCTCCATGCTATTTCCACAACATAATATTTGTCAACTCTATGGCCTTTATATCTAAATCCCCATTATCTTTTCCCAAACCCAGCATAAAAATCAATAATCCACTTTCTGAGTAATCACTTTGTTCATATTTATTCTTCCATAATTTCATTATTTGTACCCTTTCTGCTTTCAAGCATTTACATTCAATCAACAGATGCCTAATATTTTCTATACTTTCCTTACACAATTTGCACACTAAATCAGCCATATTTTTCCATTTACATGTATATTCTCTTGTTGCTAAAGATTATATTTGAGCCTTAAACAATAAACTACTTTCCTTACTAGTATCATAAATTAACTCACACCCAAAGTTCCATTTTCTTTTATATACATTTAAACTCTTTTTACTCTCCACAAGTATACTGATATAAATTCTTTATCCAAATCTATTGCCTACCACATTACCTTTCTCATCCATCTTGTTGCATGCCCTTTACTCATAACCATATTAAATACTAATTTGGCTATTCTTTTATTATCCACAAACTGAAACCTACCAACATTTTCATTTTATTTTTTGTATCTCTCACATAAAAACTTGGCAATCCCATTTCTTCTTGAATTATCTCCTTTACTGCCCACACCTCTGCATCTAATGCATGTCTTCCTACTTCCCTTTGTACTTTCTCTAAGTAATCTAATACCCCTTTATTAACACATAATGCATTATTACCATATGTTAACCCTGCTACTACAACTCCTTTCCATACAATTCTAGCTACATCATATTTATTATATGAATACTCTATTAATTTCTTTACCAAACCCTTTCCTTTCTTTGCTTCATTTACCAATTTTTTCTCCCATTCATTCAAGCAATTTTCCTTATTTAACACTCGTGAAAAAAGCACACAATAGCTTAAATGGCTGATTAAATTTATTACAATTAGAAACAGTGCTAAAAATAAATGTTTATTTACATATGATTACTTAAGATGATTCCCAAATAACTATATCTATCCACCACACTTAACTTTATATCCCCCAATAATAATTATACATCTTCTCTTTCCCCAGTATTAACCATCATTATATTTGATTTTTCTTCACTAAATTTACTCCCCATCTCCTTACCCACCCTTGCACATGTCCTCAGCATAACTTTCATATCTTCTCTTCTTTCTGTACACAAAAAGATATCATCTGCAAAAAAAGATCCAACAATGTATATACTCCCTTGCCACCTATTAATGGTATCTCTATCCCTCTTCCTAGTTTTTCTATTGCTTTCTCCCTTTCACTCAAATACAACAAAAACAAAAGGGGTGACATAGGGTATCCTTGTCTTAGACCCACCCCATTTTTAATTTTAACTGATTATATATCACCTAATTGATAAATATAGTAATTTATTTTCATATAATTTCTTAATAATATTTACTAAAGCTTCACCCATTCCCAAATTTGCTAAACTTACCCATAATCTATTTCAATTTATTCTATCATATGCCTTCTCTATATCTATAAAACTCATATATAATGATCTAGCTGAATTCCTATTCATACCTTTAAGTTGTGTAACTACAAATAAACTATCTCCTATATGCCTATCTGACCTAAAAACTCCTTGCAGTTCTCCCACTACATTATTCTCTTCCATCCATTTTACAATGATTCCAGCCATTATATATGAGAAAACTTTATATGAAACTGATGTTACTGCTATCAGTCTATAATTATTTAACTTTCTATGATCCTTACCCTTTCTTTTAAATAATAATCTTACTCTTGTATTACTCCAACTACCTGGAAAAACTATCTTCTGTGCCATCTTATTAAAACATGATAATAACTTTACTCTTGCTCTATGCCCTAAATTCATTACCATTTCTGCTGCCTATCCATCTAAACCTCTTGTCTATCTCTTCCCTGCTTCATTCAGTTCATTTTTTGTAAACCTAATATTCCCATTACTAAATGCTTTCATGATTTTTATCACTAAGTTCTCCAAATCTAATATTTTTTCTATATTCATTACATATCTATTTAAGATTCTTTCTAATTCTTCTCTAGAGCTACCCTCTATTTCCTCATCATCTATTAATACTATGTCTCTTTCCCCTACACTTCTTTTAATGTAATTCCAAAATTTTTTACTCCCATCTCTTCCACTTTTATTAATATCCTCCAACAATTTACTATTCAACTTCATCCTCTTTCTATAATTATTCATTTTAGCCACCTTTTTCTTTTCTAAGTACTTTTCCCACTTAGCATTATTATCTTTTTCACTTTCTTTGTTCTTAATAGCACACTTATATTCCCTGCATGATTCTTTCCTCTCTTTTACACTTTTACTAACTCTCATTTTTTTATTACTTTTATTCTTCTGCATATTCTCAACTAAAACACTATTTGCCACTTTTTCTATTTCACCACACCAGTTCTTATACTCATCCCCAACCAACTATTCCATGACTTCTTCAACTTGTATTTTATACTCTTCCAATTTATTCTTATCATTCATTCTCTATCCACATCTTTCACTATTGTTTCTACTTTTATTTCTATTCTCCATCACATTACTAACCATTTCTATTACAATAAAGTTATGATCACTATTACATACTCTCTACTCATTATCAAACACCTTAATTTTCTGTATTTTATTTATTTCCACTTTCTCTACCACTACATAATCTATTGTGTGATGTATATTATTCCTAGACAATGTGTATTGTCCCTCAAATTCACTCTTTGACAAAATTCCTTCAAAAACTGACCATTCTTATTATCTACATCATCAATTTCTTCAATATGTCCATTCATATACCCTATAACCATTATTCTCTTCCTCTTTTCTTTAAAACTTTGTATATCCTTAAATAGACATTCATATATACTACTGTTCCACTGCATTACAGTTTGACTATCTCCAGTGGCTATATACATAACAGCCACCATTCATTCTTGTCTACCCAATCTTATTTTAAACCACAAATGTTCTTGTCATTTAACAATATTTAAATAGATAATAACCGATCGCTACGTGCTCGTTATTATCATGATTATATATATATATATTATAAATTGCATTATATTTCATGAGGTTTGCTTAGTCTGTTTTTATAATTTATGACTTTTGATATCTTTTAGTGAAAAGTGATATGCTCGCTAGAAATGATATTAAAGTATATTTGTTAATGTTTATTAATGCCCATCAGATATACTTTTCTTCCTTAATTGCAATTATATATATGCAGATTCAGGATTTCAACTTAGATTAGAATTTAAATTAAGCCCTTTTAGTTAGCATAATTATAATGTTAGTTTAAGAACTGGGTTGTGTTGGTTTGGCAAATAGAAGCTATCTGTTTCAGGTGCAAGTAATTGATTATCTGTATATTTGTTGTGTGCGCATTGCGAGTGTGTCCTTATAAAGCACACATTCATGTGTTTATGTTTTGCTGCACCTTTCAAATGGGTTCACAGTGACAGCCCACCCCATTCTTTAGTTCGGGTATGGATATCTTTATTAGAACTGGAACACAAGAGTTCAGACCATTTTCATAAAGCCTATTTGAGTTCCTGAACTTATCTGTTCTTATATAAATGGAAGCAAACCGTATGATCTCAGAGCCACTGAGCATTTGATGCTAAAGCTCTTGAATAATTGCTCACTTGCACCACAAACTTGTTCTTTAGTGTTTTATATAGCACCATAGTATATATATCTATATGCGAATCTAAAAGTAACCAGTTTTTTTCCTCCTTATCAATTAATTATTCAGCATTAGTCTGAAACCCAAATCTTAGTTACCAGGTTGAATCTGCATTATCTTGAGCTTATTTATTTGTTCACACTATTAATATATATCAGCCATCTTAGAGTTGTATGTATTCATCATCCCTGCGAGGCTATTAACTTATAACATTAGCAAACCATGAGCAATAGGATGGGTATATTACATGATTATAGACATGATTTATTAATCACACATACATTTATTTTAATATGTTAAGATGACACCACTGTACTGATAATAGTCTTCTCTAGTGTAAATGCCTACATGTATTGTCCACACACATTTAATACTATATAATTGTTGTCATTTTGTTACTTTATTTATGTTGTTTTGTTATTGTTTTAATAAACATGTTTAAAATACAAAATTTGATCCATATCTTTCTTGCATGTAGTTCTAGTTCAATCCAAGCCACATTATCTTATACCAATTTCCTAATAATTTTACATGTTGAATATACATTGTTTTAGTTACTATAATTAATGTGTTAAGGGTTCTGTTCCACCCATTAAGAAATTGTTAGCTATCCCTTGAGTCTGGTGTTTCTCCCTGTTGTAAGCCAGCTTGCAGATTAAATTGAGACTGATTGTGACTTTAGAAATGTCACTCATAAGGTATTAAATCACCGAAGTACTAAGCAAATGGGTTAAAGTTTGGTCAGGCATCACCACCTCACTTCGGTCAGCTTTGATGTACTTGGTCTATACAATATATATATATATATATATATAATGAAATGTTATCTGGTTTCACCTATTATAGTTTATTGTAATAAAAATATATGTACCAGCGTTTCAGACTGGTCACAATGGTCACCAAATTTTATAAAAATTACTTATAATTATCCAGCTAATGACTAGTGTGACCTGGCTAAAATGTTGGTATATATATTTTTACTACAATAAATTATATATGGATTATAAGATGTACCTGATAATATTTCATTTATATCTGTAGTCCATGAAAATCTTCATTTTAATATAAATATATATTATCATAATGGCAAGACTAATTTATTTTATAAACATTTGATAATAATTATTTGATAATAAGAAACAAAACATTTTTGCAAACAGTTTTGGATAACTATGCATAAAAAATTATAGAAGTCAAGATAGGATCATTTAAGTGAATAATGAAATCCTATTCTGCAAGATGTATTTTAAATATATAAATCAAATAAACATTTTTATTACATTAACAATCAGTATATTATTAACACTTAAACTGCATTTGAAATTTTTTTTAAATACAATAACAATGTATTTAGTCTGGATGTATGTCAGTATTTAAGTCAATGAGTGAATTTTTTTTAACGAATTTGCTATATATAAGAATTATATGTTTTTTGGGCAAAACATACTCTTAACCATCATAATTTGACTAAAGTTTATAATATTATTGCAAAATGGAAATAAATACAATCCAATCGATTTATATGTTGGACAATTTTCACAATTTAGTTTAATTGTTAAATATGTGTAATTCTATGTGTTATTTATAACAATTGAATGTATTTTGAAAAGTAATAATTAAATTGATTTCTATAAAAAGATTTAACAAATAAACCAGGTAATGGAAATAGTTCAACATAGAACTATAAGTGAAATGCCATCATCATAAACTTCAGACACATATAATGTATACTATTGGTTTTCTGCATATAAATAATTAAATAGCACCAACTCAAATCTCTTATAATGCATTGTAATCTAATGCAAGTTACTATTTAATTACATGTTTCAAGTAGTAATTATATATTATTTATGAATATGTATATACAATGTATATACATATATATCAAATGACAGATCACTCTACTGAATGTTTTTTTCAGCAATTCTACCTTGTGAGTAAAGATAGTCTGAACTTCGACAGCATAGTCCATAAGTTATCCACTCGATCGTTTGCTGCAAAGTTCTTAAGTATACTGAAATACAGACTTGTTCAAACAAGGAGTGTGAAATTTAAATTAGCAAAGAAAAGTCTGAATTTGTAAATTAGTAAAGAAAAGCCTAATTTCAAACTGCATGACCATGGTGTTACCTTCTTACGGAAATACAATTTATTCAAACGAGCTGTCAAATTAGCAAATAATCTTTGCTAATTTAAATTTGAGCTCCTTGTTTAAATAAGTCTGTATTTCAGTATACTTAAGAATATTGCAGCAAACGATCAAGAGGGTAACTCCTAGACATGTACTGTTTGTAATTCAAACTTTGTGTTTTTATTCACAGATAGCGTTTCTGAAAAAAAACATACATTGGTAGGAGTGATTTAAAACATTCCTGATAAATAGTTTATTTGTTAAATGTTTTTTTTAAAAAAAATATCCAAACTTATTTATACTTTTCAATATATGCAACTAATAGTATTAACACTTAAATCACTATATAATATTTTAAAGTGATATTAAGTTCCTCTTTTTTCAGTTATTTTGGGTCGAAATAGTATGAGAATCAAACGAAAAAGGGACACTAAGAAAATAGGCTATTAAATAGAAGGCAACAGCCAACAGAGACTTTATGTATTTATTTATAAGGATCTCCTTAATTTTTTTACTTTTAAAGAAAAAAATAATGATTGTTTTCCAAACATTATGGATAAGTATGATAATCCACACTATTTGGAAATCACTCATTAATTTGGTATTAAGAAAGAACTGAGAAATCAGAAAGACACTTATAAATAAGTTAAGAAAATTTCTATTGATAGTTGTGAATAATGTTGTTGGTAAAAGAACCAGTATTTATAAAAAAATACCTGTTCAATTCTTATACTGATATTGTAATTACTAGGTAGGTCTGCAATATATAAAGAAGGTAGGAGAATAATACTATCCGAAACTATTACACCTATCTTTTGGATATTACTAAAAGTATAAAGTTTGAATTTTTCTTAAATATGCTTAACAATTAAACTAAATAGTAAAAATAATTCAATATAATATTTGCAAATAAAATGCTATTATCACAAAACTTTATAAAGTTGCATGAAATTTTTTAAAAATATTCTATAGATTATTATTTGGGAGAAATAGAACAATCATAAGCAAAATGAAAATTTATAAAAACGATGAAACTTATTATTAGTTTAATTAGTTCAAATTAAAAATGCAATATTAAATCTATATCTCATCTCAAAATCTATTTTATGTATCTGTTTATAAGTTGTTTTAAAAACTATCATTACACTCATAGAAGGTATCGCCTCTGGAGATTTTGCAACTATAAGAAGTGCCACTTTCATTACTTTTTGTCTATGGTTTGTCAGATGCATTCTAATCTTCAAGTCAGTTTTGCTTGATCAAAAATTAATTTTTCTACAAAAATTAAAAGAAATCAAAGAAAGAGATTTGAAGTTAGCTCCTCACTTTGTGGTGAATTTCACATGGAATCTTGTTAATGTTGGACATTCCTCTCTGGAGGAGTGAGTTTTTGCTATTTTTTTTCTTTTGTTGTATACATAGTTGAATAAACCTGTTTTTGATTAAAAAAAAAGATCTTCTGTTCCTTGTATAGAAGCTGTCTTATGTACGTAAAAGTTTCTCATTAAGCATCTAATGTCTCAAGCTTTTGGATCAATTCAATGTATGGACTAAATGAATGAAAGCTATAGTTAATTAAACACTTTTACCTCACCACACTTTTTTGAATTTGTCTGGCAATAACAATTACAATTATACTGCTTTTTGATACTATAACCCCCCCCACCTCTTTTAGGATTTAGTACCCACTCACTTATCACTGAAACCTATTTATATAATAAAATCACAGAAATTTTTTTTTGCAATAATAAATAAAAATAATATTCCATGATAACTTAACTGTTGTATTTTTTTCATCTCCTTTGTTTTTATAAAATGAAATATGTTAAAATGTATTTCAATAATTTTAAAACTAATATATCAACATTATATTTTAAATTTACTCCAATTTTTTTTCAGAATCTATAGTTCTTCTGTTCTTAAAATGAGAGAATATCTTAACTTTATCATGTTGTGTATCTCTGTCCAAATATAAATGAGTTTATAAAATAGATATATCATCAAATACTGTTATTTTTTGAACCATTAAATAAAAAGCAAAAGTCCATTTGTTCACAACCAAGTCAGCATGCTCTAGTTTTTCATGCTCCAAAGGTACTCAATGTTTAAACCTGGCAAGGTAAAAACCTTATACTGATATATCTTTTTCAATTTCCAATGAGTTGATAATTGTTTAATATTTTTGTGTTACATTTTCATTCAAAAATTCATTTAAAATCAAGTTACCAACGATAATTTTGCAAAACAATATGGCGACAAAGTAATCACATGACCGGATGCTTACTGTGAACATTACCAGCACAGAGTTTCAAAATCCAAAGTTCAGTCAAATGTAAGCCAATTTTTAATTTTATTACTGCAAAGTCCGATTTCTGTTTGGAAAAAAAAATCATTTACAAATTTCCTCTGCAAGCAATTCACTTACTATTAAATAACCAAGTTAATTAGCTTTGTATTTTTATGCTTAAAAAGAATTCAAAATCTTAGTCTGACACAAGATAATAATATACCTTTAATCAATTGATTACTTACTTCCAACTTTAGATTATATTTTTTATTCAAACTTCCAACTAAAATCAAATTACCTAACGATAATTAAAAAAAAGCCATCGCATGACCAGTGTTTGCCCTCAATAATACCAGCATAGAGTTTTTATGTCCAAAGGTCAGTCAGGCATATGCTTATTTTTAACGTTATTGTAGCAATCTCTGATCTTTGTTTAGTAATAAAAATTCGATTTAAAGTTACCAGCAATTAGTTGTTTGCTCACAAATGAGTTAACAATCTCGGGATATTTATGCTTATAAAGTAGTCAGAACCTTAGGCTAACAAAAAAAAAAAACGTAACTTTATATACTTTTTTCAATTTCCAATCAGCTGATAAATGATTTTCAATTTTGTGTTAAATTTTTTGATCCAAATCTTCAACTATCATCAAGTTATTAGATAATTTCAAAAACATAAGTCATTTCTAATAGCAATGCTGAGCCTAACTACCTACCTAGATTTTGTCTGGACACTAGCCATGAATCTCACACTTAAATCATATGAAAAGCCTCATTTGGTCACCACCTTTAATGTAGCCAGATCCAGAGTCTGAACAACTGACCACAAACTCCAATTCAACAATTGCAAACAATTCAAACATAGCTGTACCACCTACTGCCTTTGGGTATCAGGATAATCTATGCATGGATCTCATTCTTAAACTTTATAAAAAACCTTATTCAGCTCCTGCCTCTACTACACAGCTAGACTCAGAATCTGACCAGCTTACCACAAAGACCAACTTAACAATTGCAACCAATTCTAACATAGCTGTACCACTCATCTATTCAAATGCACCAAAAATAGGCATGTCAATCCCACCAGGCCTCACACCCACACCAACCCTCTCCCCAACCCACATTTCCATTGAAACCAAGAGAAAGTCTAGTCACCCAAAGAAGATACCCTAAAAATAAAAATACTGACATTGATCTCATACCATGCCAGACTTCACAGATAATTGCCACACTACTATAGAAATTTCTAGTCTGCACCTATGTTACCAAGACAACTCAACCACATATAGAATTAAACCTGAATTGCTTCTGTAGATACAGCAGTCCAGACCATGTAAAATTTATGTAATCTTGTGTAAACCAATAAAACAACTTTTATATATGTAAAACTACAACTACAGATTATCCATGTAACCACATAAGTCTAAGCTATGTAACACCCATGTAACTAATCCACAATATAAATAAATAAATAAATCAACTTTTACATAATAAATCTACATCTATGGATTGCCTATGAAACCACAGCAATCTAAGCCAGATAAAACTCTTGTAACTATTCCATAGCATGGAAATATTTTTGTAATCTTATGTAAATCAATAAATTAACTTTTATATATGTAAACCTATATCTATGGATTCCCCATGCAAACACAGCAATCCAAGCTATGTTAAACTATGTAACTAATCCACAACATGTAAAAATTCTTGTAATCCTGTGTAAAACAAATCAACTTTTATATATGTAAATTACCCATGCAAACACAGCAATCCAAGCTATGTAAACTCTTGTAACCCTTTAAGATAAATAAAGTTTATCACTGAAACATAAAAAAGTAACTAAAATACTCTGATTCATATGTCTGAAATATTATCACATCACAAGTGTCATATACCGATTTAATATGCTTATGATATCAGTTATTAGTTGCCCCCCGCTCTTTTCAAGCCTGTATTTGACCTATTTAGCAAATTTTAAGCCATTAATACAATTTTTTCCACTTCTCTCTTCAATCGTTAAAAGTTTGTACATTTTTTATATAGCAATCCAACATTACATTATTTTTCTTATTCAGCGAAGCAGAAAATATATTACTTTTTATTCTAATAAAGTCAGTCAATAATATAATCATTGAACTAACTTTGAAGCGGACTGAATTGATTATCTTCCCCACCTGTTTAACAGGAATAATTTGAAAATTTCAGTATTTAATATTATTGTTCAAATTCAGCAAGTAATAATTGCTTATAAAAAAAAAAAAGAACGTAAACATTTTATGTCAACATGTTTAAAATTCAATTTAATATTTAATGTATCTATCATCAGTTTCTATGTTAGTGTAATAATTTATTATCTGTCCAACAATATATATCTATAATTTGGTTACTCGACTGTTCAAGAAACCCATTTCCCCCAAAATATTTATTTTGATTTAAAGTTGTGTTTTACATTTAAATTAATTTACTATTTAATCATACTAGTACCTAAAACGTATGCATATAAAAGATAAAATCACAATCGATAAAAAATTATTGTTTACATTTAAGTCTATATGTGTATATGTTTGAAAATGTTTTATGTCAAGGGTTCAAAATTATTATTTTTGTCTTCAAGTCCGATGCCTCTAAAGAGGTAGTTTTGGAATTGTTTGCTGTTGTTCTAAAGTTACTGATACATAGCTAAATCAATTTTTGCCTTTGTAGAAACAAAAGATGACATTACACTTTTATCTATATTTGTTTTGATTCTTCTTGTTTTACTGCCTGTGGTTGTTTCATTCTTCTTATATATTAATTTTAAGAATGACATACATAGTTTATGGAAAGAATCATAAAAAAAAACTATTCTATGTTTAAAGATTTACGATTGGAATTAATGTAGTTTCTTTTAAGGAATGACAGCATTTAATGATATCAATCACTGCACTTAAGGTTTGCTTACAGTCGTATAAGCTATTGTTTAAAAGATTTAAATACTTCAATGACAGGATGTTCACAATAGTTACAAAACTATTGTCAAAAAATTTCTTTTGTACTTTAAACAAGTAACACAATCTAAGAACACTTTAACTCTTAGGATAACCAGTTTATTCCTGTGAGAAATACTGTTTGTAGATTATTAACATCGAAGAAAAGTCAATTTAGGTTCTAGATCATTACTCCACTAGAGGGATCCAGAGACTCCAGTTTACTCTGTTACTGCCTCCCCATTTCAGTTATCTAAATTATATTTTAGAGAATTTTTTTTCTCTAAAAGTTTCCTTTTGACCAGAGTAACCTTTTAGGTTCCTTTTACACACGAATTATGGCACCATCAGACAACAAGTAAGCATGATTACAATTTTTCTTTGGAGCGCTGTTAAAAATAACTGACAACCATGTAAATTTCTAGAGATTTCTATTGAAAGACTTAATTTTCAGGGAATATTTTGATTCAGGTCAGCTTTGCTGACTGGGTGAGAGTGTCTGATTGTTGGGAGGACCCCTGAGGGCCTGAATCCTAGTTTTTATATAGGGCGGAGCTGGGTAAAAGTTGCTCTGGGGATCGTTACCAGAATTGGATAGCTCATTTATTTGTTAGCAATAGTAGCATTATTCATTTAGACTTTAATGCTTGCTTTTTAAACCTGAGATTTTACTTTTAAAGAAAGAATTTTTCCACAATAGTAAATTGTTTCTCATTGTACCTGATCATTTATTTCAAGTGTTGCTTTATCTTTTATCCATGCAGTTGATGCTGGATCACTGACTATGTCTCTTAAAACGTTTTTACCAGATTTGGAAGGCTTATTCATGTGTTAAAAATGACAACGTTATTCATTGCAGTTTTGTGCTTGCATTTTAGACCTGAGATTTGACTTGTGAAAAGATTCTTTTCTGCTATAGTGAATTGTTTTAGACTGTATCTGAACATTTGATTTCAAGTGTCGCTTGATTATTCAACCTTACATTCTATATTAAACATTTTTTTCTATCTTGAATGCTGAACTGTACAAATCGATAATTTTAACATTTGACTGTATGGATTAGTGCTTCTGGTTTTCATAGGTTATCAGGGTGCTGAAACATGATGGACACTATTCAATTTGTGATTTTAATGGGTACATTACTTTATGTACATCTTTGATTGATCTATAGATCTAGAATTATATTGTGGTATAACACATAATGCAAGCATCTGGTTACCACATATATATTAAAGTTCTTGATTTTGGAAAGTAATGATGAATTTTTTATGCAAG
The DNA here is from genome assembly GCA_028023455.1 of Epiperipatus broadwayi. Lineage (NCBI taxonomy): Eukaryota > Metazoa > Onychophora > Udeonychophora > Euonychophora > Peripatidae > Epiperipatus > Epiperipatus broadwayi. Next base: position 3,190,637 of record JAQFVV010000065.1, read on the forward strand.
GCATTGGAAATCCTGGAGATTTGCACTGTGATTTTAAATTTAGTAATTATTATGACATTGTATTGTTAACAGTTGTACCTAATTGTATAGATTGTGTTTCTAGTTTTAACATTTGATTTTTACCAATAGTTAAGGACCTCATGGATTAAGGCTTCTAGTTTTTTATAAGTTGTCTGGAAGCTGAAACATGATGGACAAAACTCAAGCTCCCAAAGAGTTCAAATGTGATTTGAACATTGGATTGAGGCTACTGTGTCACTCATCTTTGTGATCTTGAGGACTGAGTCTGTTGCTTGGAGAGCTCCCAGGGCTTGCTTCCTGGTCTTGGAGGGGGGCTGGGATGTGGGTGTATTGGGTTCTAGTATGGGCTTCAGATGAGAGAGTCTGGAACTTGGGAAGATTCCTGGGGCCTGAACTCTGGTTCTTATGGGGGGGGGCTGGGATGTGAGTGCTATGGGGATTAGTATGGGTTTCATCTTTCTCATCTTCAGGGCAGTGAAGATGACATGATGCATTGTGGTTTTAATCTCTTTGTTCTCTATGTGATTCATAGGTTGGTTATTAGACTATGTGATAATCTGTAGATGGCATATGATGTATGCATGTGAGATTTACATTTTTGATTAGTGCTGCAGCATTGCTTGTCTTGGCTGTGAAGATGAGAGAATCTCATGCTTGGGTGACTCAAACCAGAGAGTTCTACTATGGTTTAAACTTCAAATCGGGGCTGCTGTGTCACTCATCTCTGCCATCTGGATGGCAGGGTCTGGTGCTTGGAAGGTCTCACAGCCTGGGTTTTGGAGGGGATCTGGATGCTGTGGGTATTATTAAGGGCATTGGATGAGAGAGGATGAGCTTTGAAAATACCTAAGGCCTGGTTCCTAGTCCTTAGAAGGGAGGACTGGGACATGGGTGCTGTGGGGATTAGTACAGGTTTTCACTTTCTCATCTTCTGGATGGTGGAAATGATGTGATTCTTGGTAGCTGTGATCTATCTAGTTGCCATTAAGGTCAGGGGTTACTTAGTGAACTATGAGAGAAGCTATGAATAGCAAAATATATGCATATACAATTCAAGGTTTTTCTGTTCACTCGATAAATCAAGTTCTGCATTGTAAATCATAGTTTGAATCTTGTATATCACTACATATAACATGTAAATTCAAAGGCTAATATTATGTTAATAAATCATATTTTGAGAAAAAAGATTACAGATCAGTTCTCAAATATGAAAAGTAAAAGCAAAATCAGTTTACCAATTGACTTGAAAGAATATATTTAATTCTCACCTATTTAATATTAAATCATGACATGATCTGATGTGCATTAGTAAAATATATAGCATGGGCCTATTTTTTAAAGTTTACTTATAATTTAATGTTTGACAATTATTTAATTATGGTCTTTACTTTGGGCATTTATCAATATTTACTTCGTGATTAATGCCAAAAAATTCATTTTTTCCTGCAGATTTAAAGTTTTATCTTATTTTAGGTATATCATATTTATAGTATAAAATAACAATTCGTGTCAATGGTTAATACAGAGATTAATATAAATAAAATAACAAATAATATTTCCAAGCACTTTCAACTCTTATGAGTCTTTATCAAGGCAGTGTAAAAATTCTATTTTCTCCTAGGTGATGAATTTAACATTTCATTGTATTGGCCAGGAACAACTAATCGGAAAGCTGGTTAATTTCGAATTCATAGCACAAGATGAATTTTGAATAAGATATGATTCTTTAATCTTGCATGTTTTTATCATGTGTTTCATGCATTAATATTGTAAAATCCTTTGGACTACATATATGGCCTGTATTATTTATTTATGTAAAGTTATATTTGAACCTTTTTTCATTTGAACTTTTTTTCATTTAACAAGATGAGCTTTTATTTAATCTATTGTATTCTTGTGAAGTTAAGATTTAATTTAACTATTTGAAAGAAATTTGTAATATTAAATACAAATTACTATTTGAAAACATCATATTATAATAGTGTGTATATATTTTATATCTTAGAATATCAGAAATCTGTTTAAGAAATTTAAACAAATTAAAAATTTATAAAATATATTTCTGAGGCTTACCCCAATAAGATCATAACTATTTATTACATTGTTTATAGCATTTTATATATTATAAAAGAAGCCATTTTTTTTGACTGGGAAGCCAGCTGCTTCGAAGGTAGCTATGCTAACCACTAGACCACCAGTGCTTGACTAAAAGAAGCCATTTTGTTATTTTATAAAATGGAGTTTGAAAATTTATTAAGCAATTATAATTTATATTATAACTTTATTCTTAGTTCTAATAATGCTTTATCTCTTGCATATATTGTCAAATACAAATATACTATTTTTATATAAAGTGTAAATATGTGTGGTATGAATACAAAGTTTTACTTATATAAAAAAGATATAATTAATATATTTAAAAATTATTAAGAAACATTTCAATAATGATATTTTCTTCATTTTTTGATGTGGTATTAGATATAATAATATTAAGAACAACAAAAACAACTAGGGATAAAGTAATGTATGAGTAGAATATTTATATTTTTTAGATGTTAAAAATAGAAAGCAAATAAACATCAATCTAATAGTATAAAATGGTGTAAAAGCTAATTAAAGTTTGTAATGTATTTTAAAAATTGAATTGTCAAATTATGACCATCTGCTATTACTTGATTATTGATGATTGAGTGCTATTGTTTGAGGTTATATTTTTTTGTCTATTTATTAAATCTCTCTTTTAAGGAAAGAAAATTAATGTAAAGAATATGAAAATAATATTTTATTTGTTAATATTTAAATCTTTATATTCTACCAATGCTGTGTTGGTACATATAATAATTTTGTCTAAAAATTATTGAAATAACCTTTCGTTAAAAGAAAATAGTATGTAAAAATTTTAAGAGTTTGTATTGCAGTTTGTTTTGGAAAAACATAAAATTAAAAGTCAAAGAGTTTTTTGAAATAAAAATTACAATTAATTAATTAAAAAGGGGGAGAGGATTTGCTTTAGAAATGTCAAACTAAAAGTTTTAAGTTAAAAGTTTATAAAAGAAGTTTAAATAGTTTTTGCTAAAAACTATTAATTCATAGTTTTACGGGAAAATTAAAAGTTGATTTTCAAATAAGTAAAGAATTCTTTTTATTATTGTTGTTAGTTTTAAAAAAATATTGTTCATAAAAGTTATAAATGATTGATTAGAAAAAAAAGAAAGAAAGAAAAAGTTGAAGCTAAAAGTTTAAAAATATAAATCTCTTTTTATTTAAGTTAAAGAAAAAAAAAGTCATCTTAAAGACGAAATAGTGAATTGATCTTAAATTATATATGTGCATAAATGACAAATTAATAGCAGTTTGTCAGTAAAATATATATTGAAACAGTAAGGTCTGCTTTGCAGATCTTCGTTTCACCTTTTCTTACCTATTTCCTATCATCATACCTTAGTTTGAACCCCAATCTATCGTAGTGTGTCTGCAATATGCTTATATACCGAAAATCCCATCTAATTTTAAACCACAAGTACAATGCTCATATTATATATATAACTCATTTCCAAATAAATAAAGGATTATGTATATGTTCACATAATTTTGATTTATTAAAAAGTAGGTTATATAAGTCATAATTGTGCACACACTATGATATGTATTTTAAAACATATCAAAATTATAAATTGTTAAAGTTATTTTGTTTGAATCTATTTACAAATATATTACCGTCGTAATATATTTTGATCTAAAATAAAATTCATTTAGTAAATATTCGTTTAGTAAATAGATTCAAATATTGCAATTTAAAAAGTAAAATCATTTTCTTTAATTTAATAAAAGTTATTCCAAATATTTCTGTTGAAATAAATGAGGGACAATAGTTTAATTAGTAAATGTTATATAAGTTTATCTAAAAACAGCAGATGTCCACTTAAGGTTTTCTTTAATTAATAAAAGTAATTTTTAATTAAATCTAGTTTGTAATTCGAATGTTGACAAGGAAAGTAACAAAATAAATTAATTAATGTTGAATTCCTTTAGACATTCAGATGATTACAGCTGATAAGTCCGATATATTTTTGTAAGCTCCAGGGCAGTTCTATTGTTAAATTCTACTATAAAAAGGAGGTTTTTCTTTTGTTCTGGATTTTAGTTTTTCTTCTAATGTTTCTAAGAGAAATCATTCTGAGTTCTATTCTAGTAATTTATAAATCTTGACATGACAGAGTAGAGCATGAGAAGGCTATTTCTCTCCAGAATGGTCATCTGCTGCCGTAGACCATCGGAAGTTATCACACAAACCCCGGAACTGCTGCTGCCAAAAATATGAACATTTCCAGAATTTGCTGTTAAATTATATAAAAACCTGCCGACCATCAATCTACCTAATTGCTTCTCCAGAGGTAACCCTAAATTAACCCAAGAGCTCTTGTGATAACTAACATGCTATAGCTATTTAAAATTGTTTTTCTTATATTTCACATAACTTCATTATGTATTTCTTTAACATGTTTAAATATACTCAATATTTTTCTCTCTATCCTTGGGTTAATATTTTCTATTTATTAAGCTTTCTGTTATTTTATTATGATAATGGGTCAGAATTGTCTTTGACTGAGTGAATTATTCCCTTTGTTGAAAACAAGACGCCACTATGAAGGCATATTTTAAATTTCTAAATAATTTCCAATTTTATTATCTTGCAAATCACTTGTTCGAGGGCAATTCTTTTCTTTAATATATAATATAATCACACAGTTTAAAATCTACATGTTATTGATTTTAATCTAATATGAGAGTATGTGTGAGGTCAATGATTAATGTGTCCCCTAATGCATGATTGCGTATATAAATCTATACTTACTTTTCAAACCCGCAAGCATGCATTTTCCTATTTTAATTACCGTGTTCTACTTTAATTACAAAGTTCATCATTGACGTCGAGAATGTGTGGACCCTTTTAAATGAATTTCTGGGAATTTGATTGGGAATTTCTCTTAATCCAAGTAGAACCCATTCAGTATGTTTTATATACACTAGTCTCGTATTGCTGGTAAATGAATTGGTTGTTGAGACCGCTTTGTTTTATTTTTCCAAGGATTCTTTACATGGCAAAGTTCGTTCTTTTCGCGTATTGCAAGTTTCCAGGCAGAGGGTGTCCCAAATGATACCCCTGGGAATTAAACGCAATCGTCACACAGTCGCTAAGTTTTGGCTGTTCATAAAATACTTTCCTACGGGTTAGTGGCGAGATGCCCTCCGTAATTATTCCGGATCTTCAATATTGTTCTATTTTATATTTATTTTACAAAGCATCCGTGACTTAAACGTGTCACACCCTCCAACTTTAATAAATTCATTATCAGCAATACTGACCTCCCAATGCAACTCTATTATTATTATTCTCAAATAAATGCTTTGATCACATTCCCATTTTGTTGCTTAGTAAGCTTTTGTCTGTGCTATTCTCGAAATCAATAAATATTTTAGAGCACTTAATTTTCAAATATTTTCTTAAACTTGTATAATTACTCAAAGCACTTCGCACATGTTCCTATCTCGTCAAGCACATTATCGTAATGCTATTAGCCCGAGTATTAGAATATATCACTTTGTTTTAAAACCTTTTGCCATTTATTGAAATTAATGCCAATAATTATTTAATACACGTCCCTGTCTCATATAAGCAGACAGTGGCGTTATATATATAATTTATATGAATAAATTGTGAAATTATTTAAAATTAAATTTGATCTCTTATTTTATTTGATTCCTATCACTGTCTCGGTCTATATATATATTTTCTGCATTTCTTTTGTAAATCCATAGACGTTAATTAGCCACCCAAACTTCTTTTAGTATAGAGTCTTTTGTTTCTCCATGACCACCAGGCACCGGTCAAAGGTCATACTAGTAGTGGCATCAGATGCATTGTCAAGTAGATGGCGCTGTGAAATTTGGGCTTTAGATTCGAGCTTAGTATATCTAGAAGGCAACCCCTCCTAGAATGTTCAGTTTCATCTGGGGTTTGAATTCTGCAGTGTGTTAGCGAGATAGACGATTCTGACTGTTACATAGTAAATTTTTTTTTCCAGGTCCATGGCTTGCCCAAATGTGGGGCCTCAAATATTTAAACACCCACATCCCTGTAGATCTTCATTAGTTAAACACCCACATCCCTGTAGCTTAATTTTAGCATTTTGTTTTGTATTTAATCACTCAAATCCTTTATATTTTTGATATATATAATATTTTCAAACTCTATATTATCTATATTGTTTATTTGCGTATATGTTTCATGTTTTGTTTGACTCGGGCATTCAATTACTTATACTGTATAATCTAAACTTGTCCAAACTTGCTATAGTGTGATACGAGCCATCTGTATTTATCTGTATATATTGTTTCACTTAAATCACGCTATGTACGCATAGCGTAAATTACTTAAATATTGTCCCAAGTGAATATTGTGACAATCTATGAATATTTCAAATATGGTATTTTACTCTCAAAATAAAGTTTTATCGGCTCAATGCGCAAGATAGCATAATAATAATTTTGTACGGTAATGACCTAGATATAATAGGCTATCGTATTGAATTCAGAAATAATAATAAATAAAATGTAGTAATAAAAAAAAATGCGAATGTTTTAACGAGTGCCCATAGTTAAATGGAATAATTTAAAATTAATTTTGGGAAGCTAACAGTCTATGGATATTTTAACTGGTGACATGGCGCCCAAGGGTAATTTCACTAAACGGAATTACTTCTAAAATAAATTTTGTCACCAGGCTCAATTCTTTTGTATGAAATTTGTTTTTTAACGTGTGTAAATTTTTCTTAGACCAAATAATGAGATCAATAATTATGTAAATAAAAATATATATGTATGCTAATCTTAAATAAGAGGGAACGAAATCATTATACCCGGATCTAGCGAATGTTAACATATATAAATAAAAATTGCTTGAGTTTAAAAATATATATGTTAGCGAAATATTTTGACAGATAGAATTTAAAATATTTTTATGTATGGGCAGTAGAATATATGTATGTGGCAGCAGATTTAAACAAGAAATTTTTGCAGTAGCAAAAGGGTAGTAGTCGGGGTTTTTAGTGATAAATGTAAAAGCAGCAATTAGGCCAACAGAACTGAGAGGGGGAGATAGCCTATTACCCATTAATAAAATTTGAAGTCAAACGTAATAATCGCAGAGAATCAAACAAGGAAATATAATAATAGTATTTTTTTACTGTATGAGTTTAAGTAAGTTCAACTGTAAAACAGCTTAAAAGTTTTCTTTATAAGTGCTATATATTGTGTTTTAAAAGTACACCTATTCATTAAAAAATTTTTTTTAGGATATATTAAATAGTTAGCAATAAAATAAAATAAAAGTCATCATCATTATCGATCACGGTAATCATCCAAGGCCATGGAAAATACGGATACTAATGAGGTCCATTTCCGGACTATTATAGAATTGTTTAAGCAAGGTGAAGAAACAGCGAAAAGATGGGCAGAAGAAAGCCGAAGGAGAGGTGAGGAACTTAGAGTGCTGTACAGACTCCTCCCTGGATGGCAAGAGATGGCAGATAAACTCCTGAACCAGAAAGTTGAGACAAATGATTTTACAAAGAAGACTGATACACCAGACCTGGGACCTCGAACTCAGCCAACCAAGCTCAACACTAGAATATTCCATGAAGTAAAAAAATGTCCCGAACTTTCTTTGGAAAGAGTACTTCCATTAAATGATGTCCGGGACACAGGAGATCAAACCCAGCTAACCAAGCTTCGTCACATAAAATTTTTTCACGAAGTCAAAAAATGTCCCAAACTATATTTAGACAGGATTTTCCCAGCAAATGATATACGAAACCTAGGGATTCAAACATAGCTAACCATGCTTACCACCAACAGCAAAGTACTTAAGGAAAAACCAGAAAAATATCCCACCTGATATAGCAAGAATATATCGAATAAAGGAAATAGTGAAAACAACAATGGCACTGGATTTCCACCCATGGGCCAAGGAGCCACCCGATAAGTCAAATAATTGCAACAGCCTAAAGCTACAGTCATTAACAACCACTCTGGATTTCAGTCCCTGGGCTAAAGAACCACCAGACAAGGTAAAGAGGCCTGATAATCGGAGACTGCACTTATTAAAATATAAAGGCAGGTATTACCCACCAGACCCAGGATTATAGTAGTTTTTTAAACAACAACAAAAAAAAAACACAAAAAAATGGACACGTCGCAGTATAAAGGAGATCGGATATAAACAGTGTTAAACTATTAGATTTTAAATAAAATTTTGTTGAATGGGGGAGGGGGAGATAATAGAAAATGTTCACTAGATGGTAGATTTATTAATATGATCTGGGTATATAATTCAGTTTCGTTTCTTCATTATATTTATATCCTGTACATTATAGGTTATCTTGTAAATTTTGTTTATGCAGGCTTCATAGGTGGACACCTGTTGTAAGATCTTTTTTTTTAACAATTTTTTTTTGTTCTGTCACTAAGGGAATGTGAAATAGTAAGGTCTGCTTTGCAGATTTTCGTTTCACCTTTTCTTATCTATTTTTACTCTCATACCTTAGTTTGAACCCCAATCTATCATAGTGTGTCTGCAATATGCTTATATACCGAAAATCCTGCCTAATTTTAAACCATGAGTACAATGCTCATATTATATATATAATTCATTTCCAAATAAATAAAGGATTATGTATATGTTCACATAATTTTGATTTATTAAAAAGTAGGTTATATAAGTCGTAATTGCACACATACTATGATATGTATTTTAAAACATATCAAAATTATAAATTGTTAAAGTTATTTTGTTTGAATCTATTTACAAATATATTACCATCGTAATATATTTTGATTTAAACTAAAATTCATTTAGTAAATATTCATTTAGTAAATAGATTCAAATATTGCAATTTAAAAAGTAAAATCATTTTCTTTAATTTAATAAAAGTTATTCCAAATATTTCTGTTAAAATAAATGAGGGACAATAGTTTAATTAGTAAATGTTATATAAGTTTATCTAAAAACAGCAGATGTCCACTTAAGGTTTTCTTTAATTAATAAAAGTAATTTTTAATTAAATCTAGTTTGTAATTCGAATGTCGACAGGGAAAGTAACAAAAGAAATTAATTAATGTTGAATTCCTTTAGACATTCGGATGATTACAGCTGATAAGTCCGATATATTTTTGTAATGCTCCAGGGCAGTTCTATTGCTAAATTCTACTATAAAAAGGAGGTTTTTCTTTTGTTCTGGATTTTAGTTTTTCTTCTAATGTTTCTAAGAGAAATCATTCTAACTTCTATTCTAGTAATTTGTAAATCTTGACATGACAGAGTAGAGCACGAGAAGGCTATTTCACGCCAGAATGGTCATCTGCTGCCGTAGACCATTGGAAGTTATCACACAAACCCCGGAACTGCTGCTGCTGCTGCCAAAAATATGAACATTTCCAGATTTTGCTGTTAAATTATATAAAAACCTGCTGACCATCAATCTACCTAAATGCTTCTCCAGAGGTAACCCTAAAATAACCCAAGAGCTCTTGTGATAACTAACATGCTATAGCTATTTAAAATTGTTTTTCTTATATTTCATATAACTTCATTATGTATTTCTTTAACATGTTTAAATATACTCAACATTTTGCTCTCTATCCTTGGGTTAATATTTTCTATTTATTAAGCTTTCTGTTATTTTATTATGATAATGTGTCAGAATCATCTTTGACTGAGTGAATTATTCCCTTTGTTGAAAACAAGATGCCACTATGAAGGCATATTTTAAATTTCTAAATAATTTCAAATTTTATTATCTTGCAAATCACTCGTTCAAGGGCGATTTTTTCTTTAATATATAATATAATCATATAGTTTAAAATCTACATGTTATTGATTTTAATCTAATATGAGAGTATGTGCGAGGTCAATGATTAATGTGTCCCCTAATGCATGATTGCGTATATAAATCTATACTTACTTTTCAAACCTGCAAACATGCATTTTCCTATTTTAATTACCGTGTTCTACTTTAATTACAAAGTTCATCATTGACGTCGAGAATGTGTGGACCCTTTTAAATGAATTTCTGGGAATTTGATTGGGCATTTCTCTTAATCCAAGTAAAACCCATTCAGTATGTTTTATATACACTAGTCTCGTATTGCTGGTAAATGAATTGGTTGTTGAGACCGCTTTGTTTTATTTTTCCAAGGATTCTTTACACGGCAAAGTCCATTCTTTTCGCTTATTGCAAGTTTCCAGGCAGAGGGTGTTCCAAATGACACCCCTGGGAATTAAACGCAATCGTCACACAGTCACTAAGTTTCAGCTGTTCATAAAATACTTTCCCATGGGTTAGCGGTGAGATGCCCTCTGTAATTATTCCGGATCTTCAATATTGTTCTATTTTATATTTATTTTACAAAGCATCTGTGACTTAAACATGTCACACCCTCCAACTTTAATAAATTCATTATCAGCAATACTGACCTCCCAATGCAACTCTATTATTATTATTCTCAAATAAATGCTTTGATCACATTCCCATTTTGTTGCTTAGTAAGCTTTTGTCTGTGCTATTTTCAAAATCAATAAATATTTTAGAACACTTAATTTTCAAATATTTTCTTAAACTTGTATAATTACTCAAAGCACCTCGCACATGTTCCTATCTCGTCAAGCACATTATCATAATGCTATTAGCCCGAGGATTAGAATATATCACTTTGTTTTAAAACCTTTTGTCATTTATTGAAATTAATGCCAATAATTATTTAATACACATCCCTGTCTCATATAAGCAGACAGTGGCATTATATATATAATTTATATGAATAAATTTTGTGAAATTATTTAAAACTAAATTTGATCTTTTATTTTATTTGATTCCTATCACTGTCTCGGTCTATATATATATTTTCTGCATTTCTTTTGTAAATCCATAGACATTAATTAGCCACCCAAACTTCTTTTAGTATAGTATTTTGTTTCTCCCTGACCACCACCACCAGGCACCAGTCAAAGCTCATACTAGTAGTGGCATCAGATGCATTGTCACATAGATGGCACTGTGAAATTTGGGCTTTAGATTCGAACTTAGTATATCTAGAAGACAACCCCTCCTAGAATGTTGTTTCGTGTCTGGGGTTTGAATTCTGCAGTGTGTTAGCGAGATAGACGATTCTGACTGTTACAATATGTGCGATTGTAAATATAATAAATGTATGCATAGTAAATATTTAAAAAATGATATAGAAAATTATCATTAAAAACACAGTGATGGCTATTAAGTTAAACAAAAAACAACAACACTCCATTTGCGATGGCTGCTAATTAACATCTCCAACAATAGGATTAAAAGCTTATCTCAAGGAATGCAATTAAAAACAAAGAAGGAATTTTGACAACAGATATTGCCAGCAGACATCAGAATGTCAACAAGCCTTAAGTATAAATAGTCCAGTTTTTCATCAGACAGTCAGTTGAGATTGGGTTTTAGATTGTGCAGTTGAGATTACAATTGAGATTGAGCAGTTGAGATAACAGTTCAGTACAATCTATCAGTGAGTTATATCAGTCAGTTTATTATGTATCCAGAATCAAAAATGTAGTGTTAGAAACCTCGGAAACATATGACTTTCTCTAGCCTGAGTCCAATGAAAACAGCCAAGTAGCCTGATAAAAGTGATGCCTGCATAACATTCTGAAGCCACTCGATATCTAATTGTCTTAAAAAAAAATGCCTTGGAATAACAAGCATCAAATCTCCATAAGAAAACTTTTAATCTAACCGGTTAAAAATATTTCATTAGAAGCAGCAAACAGCAAGAAGTATCCACATTCTAAAATCCTAGGTAATAACATTTTCATTATTCTCATTTCTAAAGTAGACATCACATTAGTTTGAAGCCTTCCCAGAGTCAAGTAATATGAACTCTACAGCATACATAGATGAACTATTAATGTTTGTGTTTTTAAATGTCAAATATTATTTAATGCTTTGTTATATGATATTCTGGTGTGTGAATTATCAATGTGCTTGATCATTATACCATTATGTTCGTTAAATAAGGTTTATAAAAGTATTTAAATTTAGTATAATAAATGTTAATTGAAATAAATTGTCTTTTAAACTTAAAGTTTAATTTGTCGGTCAATTCTTTAGCCACTAGTTAAGGAATAAGTTGTTATTGAATTAAAAATAGACTGAGCTAGTTAAGGGATTTCTTGAGCGCTGGATTATGGGCCTACTGTCCAAACATGTTAGTTTTAGAAACTAGCTGGTGCCCGGGGTTTACTCTGAAACAAATAAAGTGTTTGGATAGTAGGGGTTTGAATCTAGCAGTTGAAGTGGGCCACTTTTTCGAAATGTGATCATGTTATGTGTTGCATAGCTCAGTGTGATCATGGGCATTGTTGACAGCTCTGCTGTCAATAATATTCTCCACTCTGCTCGAACATGCCGGTTAATTCACATAATATTTATAATATAAGATTATAAATTTATTACAAATAAGGTTTAAACCCAGCTAAACCTAGCAGGTAGAGTATGTGGGATTGACATCAGTTTGAACCTGGTACAACTGGCATACCAATGCGGGGTGAACTTGTCATAAATGACAGTTAACTAAATGTTTTGTTACTGTTTGAAAATAAAAATTTTAAAGAAAAACTAAATTACATATTTTAAAGTGGTTTAATTTTAAAAAGGAATTGACTTAAACTTTTTTTCTTTAAATAAAAAAGAGATTTTGACATTTACATTAGTTAAAATAAATCATTCTGTTAAATCAGAGACAGATATTTTGGATAAAGTTAAAGCATTAGGAATGGGTAGAAAGAAGAGGACAAGGGGGTAGAGTCAGTCGTATGTTCCATTTTAAAACAAAATAAATAAACAGTAGTATTTAAATTTAGTTTAATGTAAGTGCTAGTTTAATAAAAAAAAGGAAATTGAAATTTTCAAAATGGAGCCGAAAGAAAGCCTGATATATTTAAAAAATCCCCAGTTAGTGGAGAAAGAAGAAATATCTGAGATGCAGATGATGATGAAAATGATGATGAATATGATGCAAGAATTCAGAGAAACAATATGAGAGCTCAAAGAAGAAATGCGTCAGGAATTCAGGCAAAGTCAACAAGACCTCAAAGCAGAAATGCGACAAGAATTCAGACAAAGTCAACAAGAGCTGAAAGCAGAATTGAAGGGAGAAATTAAAGAACTCATTGCAGAAATAAGATGTGATATAACAGGAAATGTAGAGCAGAACCAAGAAAGTAAGTTATATTCTGTTAAAGAAAGTCAGGATATAGAAAAGAAAGTCGAGTTAGTTAAGAGATGTAAGTGAAGGGAAGGACAAATTAGAAAACATAGATCAAGAGATAGTAGAATCAGATAGAGTTGAAATGGATAAAGTAGAAACAAATTCAAATCAAAAGATAAAAGATAATGTAAATGAGTTTTTACAAGGAAGTAAAAATAAAAATGTTAAAGTAAACATTCGTGTTTGTTATAAGTGTACATTTAAAAATAGATTTAAAAAGAGTAGAAAAAAATATTACCATATTGAAGTAATTTGGAGTTTTTTTAAATATAGAAGTTTTCTAATTTACAATGTTGAAAATAGGACAGAACAGGAAAGAGATAAGCAACAAGTTTTAATCGAGAGATAGACATGAGGATATGGAGTATAATTTATGTTAGTAAATTAGTTGAAAGAAAGAAGGAACTGCCTGACATAGTTTAAAAGTTAGTAATCGGGCAGAATAGTAAAAAAAAAAAAACCAGAGGACCGGAAATGGACTATGATCTGAATATAATTATTTTGACGTAGGTAATAAGCCTGAATCAAAATTTAGCTATTTAAAATGATGAATTGTTTCATAAAATAACAAGGAGTTTTCATTGAATAAAAGATTTTTTTCTCCATGCACATGTTAATAAAGAAGAAATGCTCATAAATAAATAGGTCAAATTAATGATTTAAAAGTAATGTTTGTAGGATTATATAAATGAATAAAATAATGGAAATACATAGAATGAAATCAAGTTAAATAAATAAATGTAAGATATCCATAGTAAAACAATAAAGAATGAATAGTAATAAACTAATAGATTTTTTTTTTTTGGAATACACACAAGTTAATAAAAGAAAGTAAATAAATGTTTTATGGTAATCAAGTCAAATAAAATAAATAAAATATCTGTATAATAAAGAATCATAATAAAATAAAATAGTTTTTCTGAATACACGCATGTTAATAAAGAAGTTAAATAAATGGTTTGAAAAATAATATTGAAATATAAATAAATCTGTAAAATAATGCTCATAATGGTTTAAAGATAATACTGTAAGATTAATATAACTAAATGGTTTAAAATAAGGTTCAGGGGAATTTAAAAATAATATGGTAAGGTTAAATAATATAAATGAAAGTCAATCTAAGTTATATTAGGAATGTATAAGGGTTTGAAATATTACTTTTAAATATAACATATATAATTAAGAAACGTTTAAGTAGTTGGGGAAATTATCTATACTTGGAATAACTTGCTTTCACAGTTCAACATTTATTAAAAGTGGTACATGAATTGTGTATTAGTTTTACAAATATTTTTAAAAAACATTGAATAAGTTACTTCTTAAATTATAAATATAAAATTATAATATTACCATAGTTTATAAGTTCTGTTACAGAGAATTTTTATTTTAATTATGGCATTAATTATTGGGCATATGCAAAGTAACTATTTACAAAATTATTTATTACAACTATTTAATAATCTAGTTTCTAATGATTAGGTCTCACATATATAAAGCAAGATTAAGAAAAAAAGATTTAAAACTTTAATAAATAAATGCTCACCACCCTTCATTGATTTTTATACATAGAATTCTTAGAAACTAAATACCACACCTTGACATGGTAGGGGAGGGGTGTAAAACAAACCTTAAAAATAACTTAGTCTGCTCTTTCTCTCTCTCCAGACTTTAAGAGCAGGTGAAAATGTAAACAGGTTAACTAATTAAAAATTTCTCCTATCATTTAAGATAAAAACATGTGAATACATTTATAAACTAGATAGATTCTAAAGTTATTGAAATAATTAAGCCAGTAGATAGAATGTTAATGAATAAATAAAATATAAATTATTAGGTTGAAAGATAGATGATTAAGATACAGTTTTATATATTGATTATTTAAACATATTATGGACATTAATTAACTTCAGGATGTTACAGCTGGACTTGATGGATTCCCATCTGGGCTGGGCAAATAACCACAGTTGAACAAGCTTTTCTTTGTTGCTAATGGAACAATCTATGAATGAATCTCCAAATTTGATTTCCCCAGGATGAAAAATTGATAATATTTCTTCACTGCATAGCTCTATAAATCCATTTTAAAAACTTCTAAAATGTAAATTTTTAATAATTTTTCCTGTAACTATAATGAGTTATAATTTAAACATTCCTATTTTCTATTCTATTTATTTTATTTCATTTCTACATTCATATATTATGATATGCCATAATTTCAAAGCAGTGGTTAATTAATTTAATAAATTTTTAAATATTGATAAAATTTAGTATTATATTTTTATATTCCTGAAAAGTGGGTTAATTAGATTTTTTGTTTGTTGATACTCCACGAAAGTGTTGGAATTTTTTTTAAAAATGTAATGCCATTTATTTTTCATGCCATCAGCCATTTGTTGACTTCTTGCTTTGTTTAGGCTTTTAAAAAAGCATTAAATAGGGTTTAGCATACATTCATTTTTTTGACATTTAGGATTATAGTTTTTCTTTTATTTGATTGGGGGGGGGGTTGTGTTTTATATATTTAACCGATTTTTGCATTTTAATTTTTATGTGGGGGTGTTTTTATGTTTTATATATTTAACTGATTTTTTTACTTGATTTTTTTACTGACTTTTGATGGATTTGGATTTGTGTTTTATGTATTTAACTGATTTTTGCATTTTAATTCTTATGTGTGTGTGTGGTGTGGGTGTTTTTGTGTTTTATGTATTTAACCGATTTTTTTACTTGAGTTTTTGCTTACTTTAGATGTCTTGCCCTAGACATTTTAATTTTACATTGATTTAACTGATGTTTGCATTTTAATTTTTATGTGGGGGGGGTGTTTTATGTATTTAACTGATCTTTTTACTTGAGTTTTTACTTACCTTTGATGGATTTGGATGTCTTGCCCTAGGCATTTTAATTTTACATCGATTTCAGTGATTTGTGAATAAAAAATATTGCTTGTATGTTTCTTGATGGTACTGCAGCATCACCTAGTGGCCACAGTATATGTAACCAACAATTATCTTTAAAAGTAAAACTGGTAAATAATTTTTGCTTGAATTAAAAGTCTAAAAAATAAATGATTGATTCATAAATAATTTTATTTTGAAAAAAAAAAACTAAACTCCAAAAATCTTTTTAGAGATGTGATATTACTTAAAAAAAAGTAATAAAAAACTTCTTTGTTTACTATTTGATAATGAATGAATTAATAACCAATTCATTTTATTTTTTATACATCCACATGTATGTGTAAATTTTATGTATACTTTTAACATTGAATTAATTGTGTATTATGAAAATATAATATGCTTTATTGGGTTTATATATTTTTTTATAAATTCCAGTATTCTGCATACATTTACAAACACACATATATGTTTAATCAGTCATTAATTAAGTATTATAAAAATGAATTTCATATATAGGTTTATGATAATTCTAATATATTCATAAATTATTATACCACACATCTTGTACTGGTATATATATATATATATATATATATACATCTTGTACTGGTATATATATATAAAGAAGTTTGCTATTAACTGAAAGGAGACCCTTTGATTGCTCTTGGAGGCCTTAAAGAAACCGAGCAGGGCAAATTCCTAATGTCCACTCAATACATTCTTGTTGTTGCAGCTGTTATTACTATGTGGTTATTCATATAGTAAATGATCATGGATGGGATACTTTCAACACACATTAGCCAGCATGGTGAGTTTATTGGCTTTTTACCTCTGAGTTTAAGATCAAGAAACACCATGGTCTTTCTTCTCAGTTGCCTGGTAAGCAGAATGAATGTTTATGTAAATGACAAATATTTTTCCAATAGATATATACAATTATGACAGACAAAAATAAATCATGGCCCTTATTCCCCAAAGGCTGTAAAGCCAGCAATCAAGGCAGCTGTTGTTGGCTGAAGGTGGAGAATGCTAAGAATCTCCTGATTGTGGATCCAGGCTACATTTGATGACAACATTTTATTTAGGTACTTACAACTGCAGATCATGTTCAAGTGAAGGAAGATTGCAAGAATTAGAAGAATTGTCTTATATTAAATGGGACATTATTGGAATTTGTGAAGTTAGAAGAAAAGGTGAATTGATTTAAAAAGTGAACATGTACTCTATTATAAAGGCACAAATATTGGAAATACAAATGGAGTAGAATTCATTATAAATAAAAAGTGAAACAACAACATTATGGAGATTGATGGTGTATAGGACAGAGTGGCAAGATTAGTTATACAACTTAATAGCAGATACCAAATGCAGAGAATTCAGGTTTATGCCCCAACAAGTTCTCAAAGTGATGAATTGAAGAAGATTTTTATATGGATGTACAAAAAGCTTTTGATCTGAGTAAATAACATTTTAAAATTGTTATGGAAAACATTAATGCTAGAATTGGTAAACAAATGAAAGATGAAAGTGCTGTAGGCAATTTTGGTTATGGTTATAGAAATGACAGAGGACATAGATTTGTGAAGTTTGCAGAAAAAAAACCTTTATATTATGGATTCTTTTTTTGAGAAAAATGTTAAAAGAAAATAGACATGGAAGCATCCAAATGAAGGTACAGCAGAATTGGATTATATTTTGACTAACAGAAAATACATATTTCAAGATTGTAATGTTCTTAATAAATTTAACACAGGAAGTGATTATCGGTTAGTAAGATGTAAGATACATGTTAATGCAAAACTTGAGAGACAAAAATTAGTAAGAAAAACAATATTTACAATTGATATTCATATATATGTATTGTACCGGTCAATGTCACCACACCAACAACTTAGTCAGATTCAAACCCAATTAAACCAAAGGGATTCAACCCCAGACTAAACTGAATTCGAACCCAACTCATGAGCTCAGATCAAATCAATGGATGACATAGGTTTATGGTACATGACTATGTGCCAAGAAACTAGCTCAATGGATGATGATGATTTCTGAGACCCCTGATCTGACCCTACTAATGTATAATAAAAGACTAAGGATATTTATAAGTCAACTCTTATATGTATGTTTGGGTTGCCAATACAGACAGTGAGCATTAATATTAAAATAGTTATTGAATAATAAAGAAAGTTAAAATCCAAACGTGTTAATAAAATGTTAATAATAACAAATATTTTGTTCAACTTTTATGATTAAGATTATATAGATTACCTCTACTCTTTAAGAATGGGAGTTATAATTTACAATAAGAATGGCAGTCATTATTATATGCCAATAATCAATACACACTTATAGGAGGATTATATATGTCTATGCCCGACAAGTAAATAAAGGTAAATAAAGGTATTTTACTTTGACAGAAATTATTATTCTAATTTTAAAAGAAAGAATGTGAGATTCATTTTCACATTCATAAATCAATTCACGAAAAGCATGATAACTATTAGGGTATAACTTTACTGTTTACTAAATAACTTATTTAATGATAAATGAATATGAAATTGTTTGACTTTAATAAAATCAATTCATTACAATTTATGAGTATGAGAGCGGGCTTTATTTGAAGTGAGAAATAATGGTAGTGATGACTTATGAGAACGAAGAACAAATATGAAGAGTAATGGCTTGTCAGTAATTTAAAAGTAGAAGGGTGGCTTGTGTTTTACAAGTCTTTTATGCCCAATGATGGATCCATGGAACACAGAAAGAGCCAGTCCGGGATATATCCATGAGCCTTTGGTGTTCCAGTATACAAACAAGCAAGTGAGAAAGTGGTTTCTTCCTAAGTAATTAAAGTAGCAATAATATCATTGAGGACAAGCCTATGAAGCAGGAAATAGCTCGAATCAGAAACGTTCAGAAAATGATGACTAAATAATCATTGTGTTTAATTAATAAAACCCAATTTATATAAAGAATGCTCTAGATAATGACCTGATCATGATGAATTAAAGTCAAATGAGCTTTAAATAAAAGTACTTAAGGCAATTATAAAAATTATGCTAATTATACCCTAAATATTATGCCTTCCCTAAACATTAATATAAAGTATGAAATTTAAATCAGAATATATAGATTTTCTGTTCTTTATCAACCTTTAGAAAACAGTTAATATGATTAATATGGATAAATAAATATCTGTGAATTCAATAAAATAGCCTGGAGCATAGGTTAGAAAATGGGCCAATAATTATTATCTGCCATTGGTAAAAATAGTAAACATTTAATAAATCCTTCAACTCGATAATCAATCGAACTATATTAAATTAGTTCTAGTGGAAAAGAGTAACTATAACTTAATACTATATTATTTTCATGAGGTAAATGTAATGAAAGAGATTGTTATTGAGTTGAAGTATTACTGGCATATAATCAAAAATAAATGATATTAATAATCATTCAATAAATATAATATGATTTGTAAAATGAACCACCATCGTAAGAAAGGAAAGTTAACAAATATTAAATTTAAAGACTAGAGATAGAGAATTACTTATACAAATAAAGACATTATTACGGAAGGAGGGAATTTAACATTAATTAATTTTAAAAGGTGGTGTAAAATAAAGTTTGGAAACTGGCCAGAATGTTGCCATTCATTAAAGAATAATATTACCATTCCTTCATGGTTGGTTCCTTAGTTTACATGGCAGAGTCTGATTGGGTTGAATCATAGGCATGTATTTTCACTTATATGAATAGCATTTGAATTGATTTTTTCAGGTTTTGGCAGCACAATTGGTGTGAAAAAGTTTAAATTTGCAGCTACATTGAAGAATTTCCTGACTCAGACCCAGCAATTAGATTCCTGAAGTTATCCCCTCACCATGATGGAGACATTATAAAGATTCAAAATTTAAAATGCACATAGCTTCTAGTAGCAAGTTCTCTCAAACAAATATGGCTCCCCCTCTCAAAATTTTTCCAAGCTATTTATACCTGTTCTCTGGTTTTCTGCCTATACCAATCTCTTGATGCCTTCAGGCTAAAGCTTTTTACCTTATCAAAGTTACAAATTTTGTTAATTGATTTTAGATACATTCCTTCGATAAGGCTTTTAAACTCATTAATTTTGAATTCATTGTCTAATTAGAAAATAAATTTGTAAATCAGAAAAACGATTTTAATTAGGAACCGTCCTTACATTTTAAATTAATATCTTTTGGCTAATTAATAAAACTTTCCCCATTATTTTTGGGAGCTGACAATCTGAAAGCTTATCAAAAGAAT
The DNA here is from genome assembly GCA_028023455.1 of Epiperipatus broadwayi. NCBI lineage: Eukaryota > Metazoa > Onychophora > Udeonychophora > Euonychophora > Peripatidae > Epiperipatus > Epiperipatus broadwayi. The sequence goes on from JAQFVV010000065.1 coordinate 3,211,213, forward strand.
GTAGTTTTTAATTACAGAAAATTGAACAAACTGGTATAAGTAAAATAAAACATTCTGATGCAATGGAACTTTATAACGTATATATATATATATATTAAATTGTTTATAAGTATACACACACAATCCACACAGTTATAGTATATATGTTTTCATGAATAATTTTATCATGAATTTATTAATGACATTGATTAGTTTAAATATTAAAGTAGTTGGTTTTAACACACATTTATATAATACTGTTTTTTAATGAAACTAGCATATATTGAATGTATAAAGCCTCATTGCATTTGGAAATTCATGGTTAGTACTAGGGTTCGAAGTGGACTACAGGTGAGATATCATAAAACTAGGATCGAATTTAGATCCAACTGCTTCAATATATATATATATATATTGAACCAACTGCCTCTTCTGAACAATAAACTACCACTTAATATTTACTAATTAAAATACGGGCAACAACAACCATCAACAAATAAAAATATTAATTAATATTTTAATATACTTTGTCCTCCTAAACTTCCCTTCCAGAAAGTGGTTTGTTTCCAGGTAAAGTGTCAACTATCATGAGTAGCAAACTACCAATATTACCCAACACTCAACTACCAAATATACACCAACCAAATAAACACTTTATTTTATTTTTTAAAGAAGAAAGAAAAATCCTTTAGGTGCCAGCTAATTATGTTAGAATTAGCATGTCTATCAGATCAGCATAATTTGGTACCTGAAAAATCCCCGCTAGCTCAATTGGTTTCCAACCACCCACTAATAGACAAACAAAAGGTATCTTAAATGCCCCTCTAAACTATTACTACTTTTTAAAAAAAACTAAAATAATTTCCCCGAACCATTCAGAATAATACTTCAATCCTTTAAAACCAATAATAATAACATTATACTGGATGCCAAAACATTTATATCTTTAACTTAGCGAATCTTTTCTGAAATACTATTATCACTAATTAGATTTTTTCCCTCCTACTTTTATTAAGAAAAATAAATATTTATACTTACCCGCATGTATCAAAATAAACATAAATATTTTAAGAAAAATAATTTAAGTATTTTTTTTATTTAAAATAAATTAATCGTTTTATCTTATAATGAAACACACACACTTCTTTTTTAAAGATTAAAATAAAGCATTTTAATATATTATTTTAGCAAATAAATTATACATGTTACATTATATTTTATTTCTCTTTTTTTAAAAAAAAAATCAAATCACACATACGTGCATGCCATTGTTTAAAAAATATTATTTAATAATAGAAGATGATTTTACTTATTTTTATTATTATAAATATTATCTTTTGAAGTTTAAAGTTTATTCTTTTTTTTAAATTTAATTCATAAAGTTCAACGTTTTTTTAATAAAATCTATCTTTTATTTTAAGAAGAAATTGGGAATGTTAAGATATCAAAGTCAAATAATTACCTAGGATTTTTTTAATATGACAGAAACAGCATAATGGAATTATTTCTTAACTCGTCGACAACCAGTAAAATGACTCCTCTGTAGATCCTGTGACATGGTATGATTTTCATGGCTGGTTTGGCATACCCACACTTCGTTGTTCATTTAGTCTAGTTAAACATGATCACATTCCAAACTAATTGCAGGTCTTAAATGCGTAGAGCAGCTTTGGTCAATTGCACACCATGTTGGTTTAACAATGCAACATTTTTTGGAGATATTACTTCAAGAAATATTTTATTAAAAATGAAAAAGTCAGACCAAGAATGATCAAAAGTTGAGATATTTATACTGTTTTAAACAATGGAAGACTTTATTAGCAGCACCGTCTTTCGTCTCGCGAAATAAAATCAGCTTTTGCTTCTATTTTTTTATTAAAAATTACAAATACACACATATTTAATTATTTTATTATAAGATCAAATGATATCTCTTTATTATTTTATTATAAATTCATTTAAAGAATATTAAATCATTTTTTTATTACAAGACTTTTCTTCCTCTTTTAAACAAAAAAAATCTTTTTATTTTACAGTTTATTTTATTTAATAACAAATTCCTCCTCCCCCCTACTCTTTAGTTTTTACATTTTATTCTATTAATTTTAAATGTTTATATTTTAAAACATGGGACTCATACAATTAATTAAATATCTATGTACTTCGGTACATTATCTCCGTCCCTCCTCTGAAACTAAAATATCATTCTGAGCATTTTAGTTTTCCCAGAATTTAAACCTATAAACAATCTAGTTTTATTTATTTAACATTTGTTTAACTGTGCACGTGTATTCTTATTTATTCACTATAATTTTCAGCCCAGTATAATTCTATTCTATAACCGATCAGGTGGCTCTTTCTTTCTATCCAATCTATCTAGCATTATTTTAACCAAACACACACACACACACACAAAAAAAACATTTTAAATTTCCAAACATATATACAGTCAACCTCCACCCTCTTAGTTCTAATTCTACACCTCACGTTAATCTATCTTCCTCGTTCAGAGTGTGTTTTAGTTTTTCTATCTTAAAAAATTACATTTCTACATTCTAACATCCACGAAAATCAACTTTTTGTCATACACCAAAGCTAGCCGGTTTGGGGAAAAAATACAAGTACTACCAATACATTTCTTAAACTTCTCTTCAACAAATATCCTCTATATCAACAACAACAGTCAACTTTGACCCACCATCTAAACAACTAACTACAATTCAAGTTGTTTATTTTATTTAAACAACCAATTTCAAGCCACGTTGATTCACCAAATGAATTCCAAACTATGTTTTATAGTAATCCTATCATTTTTTATGACTATTTTCAGGCTCCTTTAAACCACTACATCAATGTCCAATTGTTCTTTACATTGGTCCTACGTTAATGTGACAATGACCATTCAACTACTGTCCTATCACTTAAACAACTAATCTCGGGCCACATTACTGTACCTATTAAACATCCAACTATCTACATTAATGTGCTGAATGTCCTCCTGAACTACAACTTCTATTAGTTTCTCCACTTTAAACGTCAAATTTTGGGCCACATTATTGCACCTAATAAACGTCCAACTATCTACATTAATGTGTCGTATTCCCCTCCAAACCTACAACTTCCATGAGTTCCTCCACTTTAAACATCAAATTTTGGGCCACATTACTGCGCCTAATAAATGTCCAACTATCTACATTAATGTGCCATATGCCCCTCCAAACTACAACTTCCATCAGTTCTTCCACTCAAAACATCTAGTTCTCAGGCCATGCTGATGTGCCAAATGAACCAGTTTTATGCCACATTGATGCATCAAATGAACCAACTGCCTCTTCTGAACCGCCCTCTAATAGAGAAACATAAAGTATATCATAAATGTCCCCTCTAAACAACTACTACTTTTTAAAAGAAACTAAAATAATTTCCCCAAACCATTCAAAATAATACTTCAATCCTTTAAAACAAATAATAATAACATTATACTGAATGCCAAAACATTTATATCTTTAACTTAGCGAATCTTTTCTGAAATACTATTATCACTAATTAGATTTTTTCCCTCCTACTTTTATTAAGAAAAATAAATATTTATACTTACCCACACATATCAAAATAAACATAAATATTTTAAGAAAAATAATTTAAGTATTTTTTTTATTTAAAATAAATTAATCGTTTTATCTTATAATGAAACACACTTCTTTTTTTTTTTATTAGCAAATAAATTATACATGTTACATTATATTTTATGGTACTCATCTTATAGCTAAAGACGCCATTCTATGGCATGATTTTCGCGCCAAAACACATTAAAATGCTGTTTCCATGGCCGACATGTTCGAACCCACATTTTCTACAATACAACTTTTTTGTTGTGCTACAGAATGCTGGCTGCTATGTTGTGTCACAGTACAGCATGTGTGTCACTAAGCAGCAATTACATTTTATGAATTCACACAATTTATAAAATAATTATGGCTTGATGAGAAAGTTTGTATTTGAATTGTATTGAAATGTTGTTTTCATTGGATTTTTTTTTATTTTAAACTATTGAAATGTTCAGATGTTTTAAAACAATGATTATAAGACTTTTTACAATGTACTGTATTGAACTTTTATTTGGATAAATGTTAAATATCTATGTTTTTATTGAGTTGCAATTAGGTAACGTGTCAAGTAATGTACAGTTAGTAACATTCACGAGACAAAGAAGATTCGGTGCTGATATAGTACGCGCTCGGCGGCCATTTTGAATTTGGAAACACCCAAAAACACTGCTGGCACATGCAAGCGATAAATGTCATCGACTAGAAACACTCATTTTCAAAAACGTAAAACGCCTGAGGCATGCATTTAAAAAAGGTGGTGGGGAGGGACTACACTTAAAAAAATGGCGGAAAATATCACATTAAATAGCCTAAGGTGCTACTACCCAAAAAAAGGGCAGGAAAAGAAAAAGAAGTGAAAATTAAAAAATACTTTAAAATAAACCAAAAACGCTAATTTATATATATATATAGTCATAATCAAACATTGCAATATTTACAAAAATCCGTTAAAATATAGCGATCACTAGAAAAATAATATAATGCTATAAATCAAACCTTACTTTAAAATAAACCAAAAATGCTAATTTATATATATATAGTCATAATAAAACATTGCAATATTTACAAAAATCCGTTAAAATATAGTCACCACTAGAAAAAATTAAACATTACTTTGAAATAAACCAAAAACGCCAATTTATATATATAATCATAATCAAACATTACTTTAAAATAAACCAGAAAAAAGGTGGTGGGGAGGGACTACACTTAAAAAAATGGCGGGAAAACGTCATATTAAATAATATAATGCTATAAATAAAACCTTACTTTAAAATAAACCAAAAACGCTAATTTATATATATATATAGTCATAATCAAACATTGCAATATTTACAAAAATCCGTTAAAATATAGCGATCACTAGAAAAATAATATAATGCTATAAATCAAACCTTACTTTAAAATAAACCAAAAACGCTAATTTATATTATATAGTCATAATAAAACATTGCAATATTTACAAAAATCCGTTAAAATATAGCCACCACTAGAAAAAATCAAACATTACATTAAAATAAACCAGAAAAAAGGTGGTGGGGAAAGACTACACTTAAAATAATGGTGGGAAAACGTCATATTAAATAATATAATGCTATAAATCAAACCTTACTTTAAAATAAACCAAAAACGCTAATTTATATATATAGTCATAATCAAACATTGCAATATTTACAAAAATCCGTTAAAATATAGCCATCACTAGAAAAAATCAAACATTACTTTAAAATAAACCAGAAAAAAGGTGGTGGGGAGGGACTACACTTAAAAAAATGGCGGGAAAACGTCATATTAAATAATATAATGCTATAAATCAAACCTTACTTTAAAATAAACCAAAAACGCTAATTTATATATATATAGTCATAATCAAACATTGCAATATTTACAAAAATCCGTTAAAATATAGCCACCACTAGAAAAAATCAAACATTACTTTGAAATAAACCAAAAACGCCAATTTATATATATAATCATAATCAAACATTACTTTAAAATAAACCAGAAAATGCTAATATTTATAGTCATGATAATCAAATATTGCAATCGTAAATCTCAAAAGATTAACCCTATGTTAAAGCATTTTTTTTTTAAAAAAAATCGTAAATGGTATTTACAAAAACACGTTAAAATATAGCGATCATTAGAAAAATAATAAATGCTATTTTAAAAATATCAGTCCGGTCTATCAACGCTATATACTAAATCAGTATTATAATTTTAAAAAACAATATTTAAAAACTATAATGCTATAAATCAAACATTGAGTTGTAGCATCACATTGAATAGCCAAAGGTTATACTATGGAAAAAAAAGGGCGGGAAAAGAAAAAGAGATGAAAATTAAAAAAATACTTTAAAATAAACCAAAAACGCTAATTTATATATATATAGTCATAATCAAACATTGCAATAGCATTTATTTAAATAATTTTTTACTAATATTTTAATAATTTAAAAAAAATTACCAGCTCTCGATCGGAGGGATGGTCGTCGCTCAGGCTAAATTTGGTTCTTTCTAGATCTTTTCATTACTGCAATACCACAAAACATCAAATTATACTTTTAAGATTTAGGTTTATTATTTTAAAGAAGACACCAGTAAAATTAATTTATTCAGGAAATATCGCAGCTTGATATGGCCTCTTTCAAATTTATTTTTAAAACTGTGTACTTGGGTCTGACACAAGGTATCTATGATGTAAGATAATTTCCAAGAATTATAGTTCGGATTGGGCCTTTGTCTTATTAAGATAAATGAAAGTTTTAAGTTAAACTTTCAAATTTAAAAAAAAAAACAACTGTAAACCAGCTAATGGACTTTTATGCTTCAAGCCTAACATCGTTATGTATATAATCTTATAATAATGTATTTTGATGTATAATATGTGTGCACATCTAATATATAAATATATTTATTTATATATTAGATGTGCGCACATACACATAAACATACATTATTATACATCAAAGTACATTATTATAGGATTATACACGTGGTCTGGGATGGGTTTGAATTTGACAAACAGGCCTACTATGAAAAGCAGGACTTTTTGTGCTTTTTTGTTTTTGCAATATTTTCGGAATAAATATATATGAGTACAAGTTGTGTCTTATAATTTATTGCCAATTTATTTTTATATTTTTTTATAATAAATTACCAAATAATTTTATTTGCGTCTTTAAAGTGTTAAAACTAAAATCTTACAAGTAATACATGTATCGGCACATATATATATATATGAGTACAAGTTGTGATGTATAATATGTTACATTGCGATTATATTTTGAAATCATTAATTTATTATAACCAAAACCCCAATTTTTTTATAATAAATTTTAACCCTCTTTTGCATTTCATGACTAGTTAGGCTTGAGGCATAAAAGTCCATTAGAACTGTTTTACAGTTGTTGTTTTTTTAAATTTGAAAGTCTAACTTAACACTTTCTTTTATCGTAGTAAGACAAAGCCCCCATCCCGAACTATAATTCTTGGAAATTATCTTACATCATAGATACCTTGTGTCAGACCCAAGTACACAGTTTTAAAAATAAATTTGAAAGAGGCCATATCAAGCTGCGATATTTCCTGAATAAATTAATTTTACTGGTGTCTTCTTTAAAATAATAAACCTAAATCTTAAAAGTATAATTTGATGTTTTGTGGTATTGCAGTAATGAAAAGATCTAGAAAGAACCAAATTTAGCCTGAGCGGACGACCATCCCTCCGATCGAGAGCTGGTAATTTTTTTTAAATTATTAAAATATTAGTAAAAAATTATTTAAATAAATGCTATTGCAATGTTTGATTATGACTATATATATATAAATTAGCGTTTTTGGTTTATTTTAAAGTATTTTTTAATTTTCATCTCTTTTTCTTTTCCCGCCCTTTTTTTTCCATAGTATAACCTTTGGCTATTCAATGTGACGCTACAACTCAATGTTTGATTTATAGCATTATAGTTTTTAAATATTGTTTTTTAAAATTATAATACTGATTTAGTATATAGCGTTGATAGACCGGACTGATATTTTTAAAATAGCATTTATTATTTTTCTAATGATCGCTATATTTTAACGTGTTTTTGTAAATACCATTTACGATTTTTTTTTTAAAAAAAATGCTTTAACATAGGGTTAATCTTTTGAGATTTACGATTGCAATATTTGATTATCATGACTATAAATATTAGCGTTTTCTGGTTTATTTTAAAGTAATGTTTGATTATAATTATATATATAAATTGGCGTTTTTGGTTTATTTCAAAGTAATGTTTGATTTTTTCTAGTGGTGGCTATATTTTAACGGATTTTTGTAAATATTGCAATGTTTGATTATGACTATATATATATAAATTAGCGTTTTTGGTTTATTTTAAAGTAAGGTTTGATTTATAGCATTATATTATTTAATATGACGTTTTCCCGCCATTTTTTTAAGTGTAGTCCCTCCCCATCACCTTTTTTCTGGTTTATTTTAATGTAATGTTTGATTTTTTCTAGTGGTGGCTATATTTTAACGGATTTTTGTAAATATTGCAATGTTTTATTATGACTATATATATATATAAATTAGCGTTTTTGGTTTATTTTAAAGTAAGGTTTGATTTATAGCATTATATTATTTAATATGACGTTTTCCCGCCATTTTTTTAAGTGTAGTCCCTCCCCACCACCTTTTTCTGGTTTATTTTAAAGTAATGTTTGATTATGATTATATATATAAATTGGCGTTTTTGGTTTATTTCAAAGTAATGTTTGATTTTTTCTAGTGGTGGCTATATTTTAACGGATTTTTGTAAATATTGCAATGTTTTATTATGACTATATATATATAAATTAGCGTTTTTGGTTTATTTTAAAGTAAGGTTTTATTTATAGCATTATATTATTTAATATGACGTTTTCCCGCCATTTTTTTAAGTGTAGTCCCTCCCCACCACCTTTTTTCTGGTTTATTTTAAAGTAATGTTTGATTATGATTATATATATAAATTGGCGTTTTTGGTTTATTTCAAAGTAATGTTTGATTTTTTCTAGTGGTGGCTATATTTTAACGGATTTTTGTAAATATTGCAATGTTTTATTATGACTATATATATATAAATTAGCGTTTTTGGTTTATTTTAAAGTAAGGTTTGATTTTTTCTAGTGGTGGCTATATTTTAACGGATTTTTGTAAATATTGCAATGTTTGATTATGACTATATATATATAAATTAGCGTTTTTGGTTTATTTTAAAGTAAGGTTTGATTTATAGCATTATATTATTTAATATGACGATTTCCCGCCATTTTTTTAAGTGTAGTCCCTCCCCACCACCTTTTTTCTGGTTTATTTTAAAGTAATGTTTGATTTTTTCTAGTGGTGGCTATATTTTAACGGATTTTTGTAAATATTGCAATGTTTTATTATGACTATATATATATAAATTAGCGTTTTTGGTTTATTTTAAAGTAAGGTTTGATTTATAGCATTATATTATTTTTCTAGTGATCGCTATATTTTAACGGATTTTTGTAAATATTGCAATGTTTGATTATGACTATATATATATATAAATTAGCGTTTTTGGTTTATTTTAAAGTAAGGTTTGATTTATAGCATTATATTATTTTTCTAGTGATCGCTATATTTTAACGGATTTTTGTAAATATTGCAATGTTTGATTATGACTATATATATATATAAATTAGCGTTTTTGGTTTATTTTAAAGTATTTTTTAATTTTCACTTCTTTTTCTTTTCCCGCCCTTTTTTTGGGTAGTAGCACCTTAGGCTATTTAATGTGACGTTTTCCCGCCATTTTTTTAAGTGTAGTCCCTCCCCACCACCTTTTTTAATTGCAGTGCCTCAGGCGTTTTACGTTTTTGAAAAATGAGTGTTTCTAGTCGATGACATTTATCGCTTGCATGTGCCAGCAGTGTTTTTGGGTGTTTCCAAATTCAAAATGGCCGCCGAGCGCGTACTATATCAGCACCGAAGATTCTACCATCTGTATATTTTTGAAGTAAAAAAGAGCGATACGAGAAAAATATCCAGTAAGAAAAGTCCAAATGTACAGGTTTTTTTGTAAATTTAATAAAAAGCAAATATTATAAACATGTTTAATAAGTAAAGAAGACATTTGTTTGTTGTTTAAAAAAGTATGAGTTTCTTTCTTCTGTCCGAGTACGCTTACAATTTTGAACTTTTTTATTTTAGCATTACAAACAAACAGAACAATAACCCTAAACCTAACCCTAAAACTAAACCTAAACTAATCCTAAATCTAACCGTAACAACTTTTACTTTTATTACGATTATAATTTTTTAGTTAAACAACAACAAAAAAAGTCGTAACAGAAGTAAAAAAATAACCGATAGAAAATTGATAAAAAAAAAAGCCGTACCACAAGTAAAAAAATAACTGATAGAAAATTGATAAAAAAAAAAGCCGTAACACAAGTAAAAAAATATTCGTTAGAAAATTAATAAAAAAAAAACGTAACACAATTTAAAAAGTATACGATATAAAAAACACGAGTCAAATTGTAATTTGTTTATTTTATTTTACATTTATTATTATCATTTAAATTGTATATGTTAATAAAAAATAATATTTAAAAAAGACGATTTTGTTTTGTTTTTATTTTCACATTACAAAAAAGCACAGAAAAATTATTAAAATCAAAGGCCCATGAATGTTCATATTTTATAGTTTTAGCATAAAAACGATGCCATCCTACGGCGTCTTTATCTATAATACAAGCACCCTTTTATTTCTCGTTTTTTTTTTTAAAAATCAAATCACACATACATGCATGCCATTGTTTCAAAAATATTATTTAATAATAGAAGCTGATTTTACTTAGTTTTATTATTACAAATATTATCTTTTGAAGTTTAAAGTTTATTCTTTTTTTTAAATTTAATTCATAAAGTTCAAAGTTCTTTTAATAAAGTCTATCTTTTATTTTAAGAAGAAATTGGGAATGTTAAGATATCAAAGTCAAATAATTACTATATTTACCCACACATATCAAAATAAACATAAATATTTAAAAAAAAAAATTTAAGTATTTTTTTTATTTAAAATAAATTAATCGTTTTATCTTATAATGAAACATACTTTTTTTTTTTTATTAGCAAATAAATTATACATGTTACATTATATTTTATTTATCTTTTTTTAAAAAAAAAAATCAAATCACACATACGTGCATGCCATTGTTTCAAAAATATTATTTAATAATAAAAGCTGATTTTACTTATTTTTATTATTACAAATATTATCTTTTGAAGTTTAAAGTTTATTCTTTTTTTTAAAATTTAATTCATAAAGTTCAAAGTTCTTTTAATAAAGTCTATCTTTTATTTTAAGAAGAAATTGGGAATGTTAAGATATCAAAGTCAAATAATTACCTAGGATTTTTTTAATACGACAGAAACAGCATAATGGAATTATTTCTTAACTCATTGAGAACCAGTAAAATGACTCCTCTGTAGATCCTGTGACATGGTATAATTTTTATGGGTGGTTTGGCGAACCTGCACTCTGTTGTTCATTTAGTCTAGTTAAACATGATCACTTTCCGAACTAATTGTAGGTCTTAAATGCGTAGAGTGGCTTTGGTCAATTGCATACCATGTTGGTTTTAACAATGCAACATTTTTTGGAGATATTACTTCAAGAAATATTTTATTAAAAATGAAAAAGTCAGACCAAGAATGATCAAAATTTGAGATATTTATACTGTTTTAAACAATGGAAAACTTTATTAGCAGCAGCGTCTTTCATCTCATGAAATAAAATTAGCTTTTGCTTCTATTTTTTTTTAAAATTACACACACACATATATATATAAATTTTTTTTATTATAAGATAAAATGAAATCTCTCTATTATTTTATTATAAATTCATTTAAAGAATATTAAATCATTTTTTTATTACAAGCCTTTTTTCCTCTTTTAAACAAAAAAAAAAATCTTATTATTTTAAACAGTCTTTACAGTTTATTTTATTTAATAACAAATTCCACTTCCCCCCTACTCTGTAGTTTTTACATTTTATTCTCTTAATTTTAAATTTTTATATTTTAAAACATGGAACTCATACAATTATTTAAATATCAATGTACTTTGGTACAATATATATATATATATATATATATATATATATATATATATATATATATATATATATATATATATATATATATATATATATATATATATATATATATATAGCAAAGAACATGAAAGAGAATAATAAGAGAATACAGTTGATATTCCTAATCTTCATAAACATTCTAGTGAATTCGAATTAGAACTTACAAATCAGTTTCAGGTATTAGTAGATTTTGAACATGATTCAGGTTTGAATTAAATTAATATGAAAATAACTGATACACTTTTAAAAACTGCAATAACGATAGCTGGTAGAAAAAAGCAGCAATTGACCAATAAAATTTCTACTGAGACTAGGGAATTTATTAAAAAAAGAAGGAATATGAAGATATACAAAAATGATGCATTCAAAAAAATTGAATATCTCAAATTTTGTAAAATTGTGCAGAAAAGAATTGCAAATGATATAAGAAAGTGTAAGTGTGAACTAGCAAGGAAAGCTGTAGAAGAAAATAAAAGTCTCAAGAATGTAAAACAACATTTTGGTTTTGGTAGGAAATTTATATCTGCAATAAAAAAAAAGATGGAATTATTACTAAAAAGAGAGATGACATCATGAAATGGGTACAAGACTTATCAAAAATTATATAGTAATAATGAACAAATACCTCCTATATCTATTACATTTTCCAAATTGTCCAGAATCTTAAATGAAGAGGTGAACATGCAATTAAAAGTATGAAGAAATGAAAGACTCCAGATAATGATGGAATTATAATTGATATATTAAAAGAAGCAGGTGAAGAAATAGAATTTTTTTAGCAAAGTTATATACCAAATGTCTAAATGATAAAGATGTGCCAGATGATTGGAAGAATGCAGTATTAATATTAATATTTAAAATAGGTGATAAAGAAGATACTAGGAATTAAAGACCTATCAGTCTTTTATCAGTTTTATTTAAAATTTTTACGAAGATAATTACAACTCATCTACAGAGAACATCGGATTTCCACCAACCAAGAGAACAAGCTGGTTTTAAAAGAGGTTTTAATTGCTAATCTGTATATTTTTTCTAAACCTAAATTAATGAGGCAGAATGGATATATCATTCAAAGCTATCAAATCAGTTTTAGTATCTTTATTCAAAAGGTGATAAAAATAATTCCTAATTCTATTTAAAATTTTAACATTATCATGTTATCAATAGACTAACAGAATTATATTATTATTTTTCAGAATGTTTGTTATTTGTATTATGAATAATTGTATTTCCTTTGCAGTTTTAAACCATCATCCAGTATTATTATTATTATATATATAGACAATGAATGCCAAATAAATCTTCATAAATAACCAATTTTATTGTCAAGATTCATATAAGAAAATGATTGATGGTATGAAAGATATTTGATTAATAACTACATTGAAATTTTCATATTACCTATTAAATTTCACATTTAATTTATTATTATACAAATCATAAAATGTCATTGATTTTTAAAATCAATTATCAGCAAAACAGTCAACACTTCTAGTGAACCTATGAATAGATATGCTTCTGTCTACAATACAAATTTATTAAGAGTATTTCAGTTCTCAATAACAACAATCTTTAAACCTCATACTGACAATATTAATAATATTTCTGTAAAGTAATTTTCATTATTTCACTCTCACACAAGGCAGGGACTGATTGGTTTCTATTCACTTCTACCACTTTGTGGAGGGGTATAAGCATAAACATATGATCAAAGACATGTAAAAAAGACATATGTTCCCCCAAAACAGCAATACCACTTCCCCTAGCTTGTGTGTGAGTGGTGTAGCAAAAATTATACTGCAGAAATATTATTCATTAAGTGAAAAATCTCTAGTCTAATAAATGACTAATAAACATTATTGACAGTGTTAATGTTTATTATCATCTATTGCTAATGGACCTGCTTAGTTTAACACAGTTGATAGAGTGCCATATTTTGGGAGGTAAGATCCTCAAAATTTTTTGGCAAATACAGAAACCATTATTACTAATAGATGTTTCTAAATAACTAATGTAAAATTTGTATGAATATAAATATTTTAGAAATTATTTTTTTTCAAGGTATCACTTTAATCATGGAGCTTACTCATCCATGGTATGTTTGACAAGATGCACTTATAAATGCTCAGTGTAACCAGAAATCATACATGGCATAGTTTGTTTATTAATTGCATAGCTAAGTCATGTTTATAGCTTCCAAATGTTTTTTTCAATCTGATTTTTTACTAATTTTGGTAGCATTTATAAGAAATTAGCTCTTGTATTATCTTTCATTTGTTTTTTTTTAAATTTATTCTATGAAAAAAGGCCGTGTCTTTCAATGTTTTAGATATAATAATGACCAATGGGTTATGGTAAATAATCAGGTTGATAGTTAGTTATAGATTCTTCTTATAGTGATAAATTTCTTTATTTTCTTAAATAATATATGATGAAGTATGGATTAATAGGTTCTAATAATATAACATGTTTTTTTTTATATTTTCAAATCAATAATTTTCTTGCTATTTGTAAATAAAATTATGTTTAATAATTATTGTACAATTATAATGCTTATTTTAAAATATTTTTTTGTAATATCTGTGTTACAATTTTTTTTCCTTTAATATTCTCTATAAAAAAATATCATACTTATTGGACATTACTATTACTAAAACTTTGAAAGATGTAGTCTTTTTCTTAGAATAAAATAATAAAGACCAAAGAAAAATTATATATGAACTAATTTCTCATAAATTGTAGCAAAATTAAAAAGAAATCAGATTGAAAAATTATTTATTGTTTTAATACGAATTATCTATGTACATTATTTCGACATAGGCATTAAGAAAAAGGTTCTATTCTATTTAGTTATTCTACATTCATATTTTGTAAGACTGAGTAATCAACAGATTCTGTAAAAATGTGTCAACAAAATCTCCAGATTAAATATTAGTTATTAGATTTATTTTCACATATGTGTAAAGAAACAATATTTATTTTTATAAACTTAAATTTAAAACTCCATAACTCTTAATTCATTTTCCTTTTCAAGTGTAATCCAGTTTTTGTAAGTAATATTATATATATATATATATATATTGTAACGGGCACGGGACGATCGAAAGCTCCAACTTCCCTTTCACTTATAACATGTAATGGGGAATTCTTCTAATTCAAAAATCGTCCACTTTCCGCTACCTCAAGCAGAGAGAAATACGGAAATAAACGAATCGATTTCCGTACCTGACCGAATCTGTCAGCTATACGGATATAGCTTCCAGACTATTTTTCCCGATCAGCTTTCTCCCGACTGCTGTAAGATATTACTGTTACAGCGCTTGGCTAATTTATAAATTTTACGGGCTAAAACACTGCACCATCAACGTTTCACATGCTAATTTAATAACTAAAAAAGAATATCAACATGAATAATAGCTTACCCCCTCCCCTCTCTAATGTTAAACTATTTTTGGAGTGGCGAAGAATGAGGTGAGACAGATTTAGATAAATTAATACATTTTTTAATAATAATAAAGTTTGATAAAAAAAAACATAAGAAATATTAACATAAAATTAAACATATTATATTTTGATAGTGCTATAAGGGAATAAATATTTGGAAATTCTACCAATACATAAATACTTAAAATAACTAATTGAAATTCTTATAAATGCTTTCACATTTATAATCGTTAGACTCACTGTCTATCATAAGAGAATGTCATTATCATTCAGGAAAGGCATTTGGCCATTGTCTATTTGAATTTAAGTGCACTTATGATGATTTATAAAATAATATTCAAGTTACCTAGGGTTTAGTCTTTGAGTTCCTTCCGATGTGGTCAACCGTCACATGGATTTTCTCCACTTCTTTAGGAGGGACGATCGCCTATCATATTTGGTGGTGTGTAGCTTCTTGGTTATTCAGGCATGGAGGATGAGGCATCACAAGCAGGGCAACTACAGGAATCCACAGGCAGGCATTACTACAGCAGTTGTTACATTATAGCAGAACCATTGGTACAGACGGTCCGGATCGACCAGCGATCATGAAGGCCTTAGCCAGCCATAGTATGTGAGGCACCGATAGTAGATGTCATATTGGCTAGCTATATCGATTGATTCTTGGAGCCGCAAAATTTCACCTTCTCGACTCGAAGTCTCAAGCTCTAATCCCCCCTACAATCTCTCTAGCTTTCCACTTAACTTCCTTTTTAATTAAAACATTCCAATGGTCCTTTGTCCTTCGGATTCTTTGTTCCCACTTGTTGTTGACACCTTCCATGCTATGCCTTTGGCCATATTTAAACTTATTTTACATGATTTTATAGCACCATTTACATTTTACTTATTTCTTTATTTTCTTTAATTAATTACACAAATTTTAGTATATGTTTTTTTCTTCATTTAAATTTAAATTTCGACGATCATTTATTTTTATTTAAACTCATGCTTTAACTATACTCCATTAAACCCACATTTCGTTTATCGTCAAAGGTGTACTTTGAAACATAGATTCTTATCTTTTTGAACATATTAAATTTTTAGGTTTGTTTTTTTTCTTTCCACGCTACCGAAGTTTTTCCTTTAAACTTTATTTTCCCCAAAATCATATTTACTACATGTTTTCTTTATGTTTCTTTTCTGCTTTAATTTTTCTAGCTTATGCTTTTAATATTATAATTTAATATTTTACTTTTCTCGAAATTCAGACTTTGAATAGCAAAAGATAATGATCTTGGTAACTCTAGTTCTCTCTCTTTCCCTTTGTTTTATTAATTTTCAACCTTTCTTGATTTTGTTAACTTTTAAGCTCGTTTTTTCTTTCTTTATTTATTTATTTATTTCCAACCCGAACATTTCTAAGTTTTGTATGTTTTACATATACATGTGTGACCGCAGTATGTGCGATCATCACATTACACCGTTCCCCTTTTTAAAATTTTTTTTTCCCGACAAAAAAAAATTTTTTTACCTTATGCATCGAAAGCTATATGCTCCCTACTATTGTTCAAACTCTTTCCTTTTTTTCATTGCTATTATGATGTAGAGATGAGGTTTATCAATAGAGAGGCAACCAGGTAAATTATCCCTTCCTTTGCTGAACCAAGCAGTATAGCCAAACCAATTTAATCCTGACATTGCCATGCATGCGTTTCATTTCTGCCACTACTCGTATCTACAGGTTCGAATCCACAGGATATCTCTGTGATCCGATTAAACCTGTTCATACATCGCATTTCTGCAATAAGGAACCTCTAAGTGCCAACCTGGCCACTATTATCGAGGTGGGTTGGGAGGCTGGCATCTCTTCGTCCAGCTCATCCATGAGCCCATATATTTCTGAAAGCTCTATAATCATATAAAGGGTTTTTTCCCCATAGATTGGTCTCTGGACCATTGACTCACGATATATGTGCTTAATACCTAACTGGAAATATTAATCCAGTGAGTCATTGAGAATGGGATCTGTCCCTGGGTTCTCTGTGATAAGATCTGGTGCACCGCAGAACACATACGCATGACAATGAAGAAGGCAAAACCAAATACTGCAACAGGATCAAGCTACAAATATCTGACCCTACATTCCATCAACCTCAATCTACGACCCCATCCTACTAATTAATTTATCTTTTATCATTTTCCTAAAGTCCCTCATACTGTCTAGCCATTTATTGGCTTGTCATTTCTTTATGTCATTAGCTTCCGTATTCCTATCCGTTCTCCATGATTTGAGGTCCATTTCCATTTCTGAAATTGTCATCATCTAATTCTTTCTTTATTTGGGACTGCCCTTACGTTTTATCTGGCGGTTGTCTTCCTCAATTTACATCACCTCTGCCTCCTCTGGGATGCGGATGTTTATCCCTAAGTTCCTGGCCCTCTGTCCTTTTGTATGGCCACTTCCATTCAATCTTACATCTACATTGTCTATCTTCTGGCCCTCTTGGGTTCCACTCCCTAGACTGTCCTCGTTTTTCTGTCCAATGTTCTTCCCCAGGATCCCAGTCATTTCTTATAACAGGTAGTTCTTTTATATCGGCATTAAGGCTGCTATTGGCTGCACTCCTTACACATTTCTTCCACTCTTGTGTTTAACCTGGCTACTACTTTTGCCACTTGACCTAAACTCTCCTGCCCGCTCATCATCACTTTTTGACTATTATCTCTCACTTCCTCCATCTCTTCATCTCCCAGTTTTATCTCCCTTTCTGGCTGTCCTATATCCCTTTCCCAACCCAATTCTGCTAATTCTCTAACTTTATCCTCAACTGTTTCAGATTCCGCATATCCACACGGCCCTATACTCCTTTGTTCCTCCATCTCCATCTCTGGGTGACATCCAGCCCATGTATCATTAGGCTTTGATTGCTGGATGATCTCATTTTTTACTTCTTCCTTGAATGCTGCCATTCTTTTCTGGCTATCGATTTCGACCTTGATCATCCATTCTTCTAATCTTGTCTCCTGTCGGTTCAGGTATTCTTCCACGAATTGCTGTTGATCGACCCTCATCTGCCTCAGCATATCCATGATATCACTATTGCTTATTTTACCAGGTACTTTCATCTCTTTATCTTCACTCCCTTCTCTCACTTCCTTTTCTTGAAAATCCATTTTAGCTTGGGATCTCGTATTCATGAATAATAATTTTGTTTAACCCTTAATCTATGTTTATAATACGGCTTACTAACTCTTATGGCTATATTTATATAAAGAAATTTTTTCTATTGACTCTCTGTTTTCCTTTTTTTACTTTGATCAACGATTTAATATTTGTGATTTATTCAGTTAGCAGTTAGATCACTAGCCAACCCAAACATCTGTACTCCGGTTCCTATTCTTGTCTGCCTGCCCTAGACTTGCCCAACTGTCTGTCCACCTTTGTCCTCGATTTTCCCTGCTCATATACCTCTGATTCACTATAATTAATTCAATGATGCCTGTTTACATTCTTTCAACTTTAATTCATTACTTATACTTATTTCTATTTGTTGACGATATATCTAAATAAAATTCATTTAACTGTGTTTCCCGACACATGCCTCTATGACACATATATTTTAATATTTCATTATAAACTTCAATTATTTTACGGTCGTTTTAAAACAAAGTCACACATACATTTTCTTCACTGGGATAATCTCTTTCGTTACATATAAAACGTTTTTGTAAATTATATTCCTTTCACTACCTTGAAATCATACGTACATATTTCTTCAACTTAACAAATACATTCGAATATTTTCATTAACCATTATAAATATTTTATTTCAGCTTGACTGAGACACAATATTTAGAATCATACATATATATTTTTTTCAATTCACCGGTGATACGTGGCTATTTTAGACTCTTCATTTATGAATTAAATCCTTACTGAACTGTTTTATTTCTTTTAATTTAACTACTTTATATTTTTTCGGTACACAAACATCACGATATCTATATTTTTGATCGCTATAATTACAGCTAAATACGCTTCATTATTTTCCTATGAGACTATACACATTTATTTTTCTAACTTTAACTTACTGGAATATACGACTATTTAATAACATTTATACTTTGCGACTATTATTTCTTTTATTACTTAGCATTAAAATTTTATACAACTTTGTGTTATTCTTTTTTTTCTTCTTCAAAACGATTTATATTATATGGTGGTAATCATTTGACATTATAATTTCTTTGTTCGTTACTTGTTTAATTATTGCTTGCGATTATCTTTCACTATTCATTTCAATAACTGTCATACTACTAAAAAAAAAATTTCCCCCCTCGCTACTCTTTGTACACATTTGATGTGAAATGCTCGTATGGAGTATCATCAAAAAAAAAACTTATCCCCTTCGTCTTCACTTTTCGCCAATTTAACTTGCAACACTAAATTTATATGTTTAAATCCACATATATTAAATGAATTTTATTTTAGAAAAATTTTTATTACATTATAAATTCTTTAACACGTGATTATTAAATGTGCAGAAGTTTCAAATCCTGGACTGCACCCCCAAAATATGTAACGGGCACGGGACGATCAAAAGCTCCAACTTCCCTTTCACTTATAACATGTAATGGGGAATTCTTCTAATTCAAAAATCGTCCACTTTCCACTACCTCAAGCAGAGAGAAATACGGAAATAAACGAATCAATTTCCGTACCTGACCGAATCTGGCAGCTATACGGATATAGCTTCCAGACTATTTTTCCCGATCAGCTTTCTCCCGACTGCTGTAAGATATTACTGTTACAGCGCTTGGCTAATTTATAAATTTTACGGGCTAAAACACTGCACCATCAACGTTTCACGTGCTAATTTAATAACTAAAAAAGAATATCAACATGAATAATAGCTTACCCCCTCCCCTCTCTAATGTTAAACTATTTTTTGGAGTGGCGAAGAACGAGGCGAGACAGATTTAGATAAATTAATACATTTTTTAATAATAATAAAGTTTGATAAAAAAAAAAACATAAGAAATATTAACATAAAATTAAACATATTATATTTTGATAGTGCTATAAGGGAATAAATATTTGGAAATTCTACCAATACATAAATACTTAAAATAACTAATTGAAATTCTTATAAATGCTTTCACATTTATAATCGTTAGACTCACTGTCTATCATAAGAGAATGTCATTATCATTCAGGAAAGGCATTTGGCCATTGTCTATTTGAATTTAAGTGAACTTATGATGATTTATAAAATAATATTCAAGTTACTTAGGGTTTAGTCTTTGAGTTCCTTCCGATGTGGTTGACTGCCATGTGGATTTTCTCCACTTCTTTAGGAGGGACGGTCGCCTATCATATTTGGCGGTGTGTAGCTTCTTGGTTATTCAGGCATGGAGGATGAGGCATCACAAGCAGGGCAACTACAGGAATCCACAGGCAGGTGTTACTACAGCAGTTGTTACATTATAGCAGAACCATTGGTACAGACGGTCCGGATCGACCAGCGATCATGAAGGCCTTAGCCAGCCATAGTATGTGAGGCACCAATAGTAGATGTCATATTGGCTAGCTATATCGATTGATTCTTGGAGCCGCAAAATTTCACCTTCTCGACTCGAAGTCTCAAGCTCTAATACCCCCTACAATCTCTCTAGCTTTCCACTTAACTTCCTTTTTAATTAAAACATTCCAATGGTCCTTTGTCCTTCGGATTCTTTGTTTCCACTTGTTGTTGACACCTTCCATGCTATGCTTTCGGCCATATTTAAACTTATTTTACATGATTTTATAGCACCATTTACATTTTACTTATTTCTTTATTTTCTTTAATTAATTACACAAATTTTAGTATATGTTTTTTTTTCATTTAAATTTAAATTTCGACGATCATTTATTTTTATTTAAACTCATGCTTTAACTATACTCCATTAAACCCGCATTTCGTTTATCGTCAAAGGTGTACTTTGAAACATAGATTCTTATCTTTTTGAACATATTAAATTTTTAGGTTTGTTTTTTTTTCTTTCCACGCTACCGAAGTTTTTCCTTTAAACTTTATTTTCCCCAAAATCATATTTACTACATGTTTTCTTTATGTTTCTTTTCTGCTTTAATTTTTCTAGCTTATGCTTTTAATATTATAATTTAATATTTTACTTTTCTCGAAATTCAGACTTTGAATAGCAAAAGATAACGATCTTGGTAACTCTAGTTCCCTCTCTTTCCCTTTGTTTTATTAATTTTCAACCTTTCTTGATTTTGTTAACTTTTAAGCTCGTTTTTTCTTTCTTTCTTTATTTATTTATTTCCAACCCAAACATTTCTAAGTTTTGTATGTTTTACATATACATGTGTGACCGCAGTATGTGCGATCATCACAATATATATATATATATGAATTTAGTGAAACCAAAACAAGATTTTAAAGAAAGAAAACAAGCGTAAAAATATTATAGTTTGTTTGTTATTACTATTTTAATTAATAATCTAAGATTCATAGATAGTAAAATGAATTACAGTTCCATATAGAAAATAAGACGAGAGAGTCATGTAATGCTGTGTTTAACATAGTATCCTTGTCAAAAATCAAAAGCACTTTAAATGAACTTATAACTAAATTTATTAATACGTAGAAAGATGTAAGCATAATTTTAATATATTTATAGAGAATAAACATTGAGTACTTTTATCGAAGTAAAAAAAAAAGCCCTTAGTTTCTTATCTCAATTTACAACATAAAAATGCAAGGAAAAACTGGAGTTGCCAGCATTTTATATAAAATATTTTTCAACATAAAAGATATTACTATAGAAATTGAAATTATATTATTATCTATCTTACTAATATTACTAGTATTAATATATAAAATCCAAAATTAATCTCCACTTTAATGTTGGAATTTCAGCGTATGTATATATACCATTAATCCGAAATTCTTGATCCAGAGCTTTTGAGATTGAATTTTTTTTTAGATTTTTAGGATACATCTGTTACTACTCATTAAGAATTCTATTAGGATAGAAAAAACCTGAGGGTTCTCTGTACTATTTACTTTCAACTATTTATAATACAGGGGATTTGAACACAGACTTTTAAGCTCTCTTCAGCCATCCATTCTATCTCATACAACTGACACACATGACTACACACATGTGAAAAAAAATAAAAACCTCCAATTTGCATATTTCATGCTAAACCAACACTCATCAGTTGGTCCAGATCATCATCTCTCTCACATATATACAATCTGTACTCAGCTTATATTATGATAGCAAATCTTCACACTTCAATGGACAGGCTTCAATCCACTCTACCCTACAACTCTCCAGACATCCATACCATTAAAAATCTGATGATAGAATGCCCAAATCCTATGTATGTTGACTATAAGTCTGACCTCTCATGTATAGGATCTTGTCCATTTAAATACACAGAAGAGGAATGGGCAGAATACAGGCACAATTTGTAATATTTTAAATAAAACAGGCCAAACTCTCACGGTTATATGTTAGCATAAGAAATAGTGATCATGTGATGTTTAGTGGTAATATTTTAAATGTAAGTATATTTTATATATCTGGAGTCTATATATAATATGGGGATTTGAAGAATAACCACACTCATGTGAAAAGGTTGAATGATCTCCAATGTATGCATTACATGCTGGTTCAGCGTGAAATGTATATGTTGGAGAACAATTAACTTTTTCACATGTCTATGGTTAGGTATCGGTTGTATGAGATGGAGTGGATGGCTAAAGGGAGCTTAAAAGTCTGTGTTCAAATCTCTTATATTTTATATCTAGAATCCAGATATATAAAATATACTTGTATTTAAAATATTTTAACTATTTAGTGAATATTTTTTCTTTAATTTTATTTGCAAATGTGCTTACAAAACTATATTATTTATTGAGATATTACTTTATATAGCGCGAATGTTTATTTATGTAATAGTATTAGCGATTAAGCCAATGCACATGCGCTTTAAAGAGATTATATAAATGAATACTCAATTTTCCAGACACGAGATATAGTATTTTAGAAAGAATGGAATGAATCACCCATTCTTTCAGACCCAAACGTTTATGTATGGGCAAATCTTAAGTGTGTGGAAATAAGAGTGTGAGATGTTACACGATCACTTTAAATTACATTTATTAAGTTTGAACAAATGACACTTTGCGAAATCTTTACAATTTACGTGCCCATACATAAACGTTTGGGTCTGAAAAAATGGGTGATTCATTCCATTCTTTCTAAAATACTATATCTCGTGTCTGGAAAATTGAGTATTCATTTATATAATCTCTTTAAAGCGCATGTGCATTGGCTTAATCGCTAATACTATTATATTATTTATTGTAAAAGATTAAAAATCACCTTGGACATTTTGTTTAGATAATAATTTTGAATAATAGATATTCTATATGTAAATATCTTGATAGCCTGTCATTAATAATAATAATATAAAAATACCAAATAGAATTTAAATTTGTTAAATAAAATTAATTAAACCTAATATACGTTCAACGCTTGTGCTTCATAGTTGTGGTTATTCTGTTGAGAATCTAAGAGAATCAGTTTTTGCTAATTTGAATACTGTTAGATATTTGGTACATTATATATTCATCTTGTGAGATGAACCACGCCTCTTTAATGTTACGTTTCCTGTCGTTTCTTTCCTCGCACAGTTTGTTTGCCTGCCGTTTCTTTCCTGCACAGGTTGATCCTAATATTATTAAAATAATGTGAGAGGGAAGAAATGATAGGAAACTTAAGATTATTAAAGAGGAATGATTCATCGCACAAAAATGAATGTGCAATGCACCAAAGATCTAAAAGTATTCAATTAGCAAAAAATAGGTCTCTTAGATTCTTAATATTGAATAACCATGTTTTTGACGCACATGAGTTGAAAATATACTCGGTTTAATTAATTTCCTTTAACATTAAACTATGTTTGGTATTTTTATATTATATGTGTGAGTGTGTATGTATGTTAAAATCGTTGTTTACATCATTATTATGATTAACAGGGGTAATGATAATATTTTTATATTACTGTTAATCACAACGATGATTTGTTTATTATTATTATCTTGGGACACAAGATAAATGTTTTATATTTCCTTTAAAAGTTCGGATAATTGTTACTAGGACTTTTTAATCTAGATTGAAGCTCGTGCTTTCTTTCCCAAATTTCGTTTGAGTATTTCAGAATCTGAATTTACATACTATACAGGAATTTTTGTTTGTTATACTATTTTTTAAAGTCATTAATCGAAGTTAATAAATTACTATTATACACTAAGAAGCATATCCTATGCTTGACATTAATTTCACTTGAATAAACTCGTTTTTCATATTACTGTACTATTGTTTTTTGTAGTAACTTACATTAAAAAAATAAATAAATAAACTTTTTTAACATTCACTAGAAAGCCTAGCTAAAAAAATATTCGTTTGGTTAAAACAATACTTGTCATCCCAGAATTTACTACCTTCCTAATTTTTACAATTAATTCTAATCAGAAATTTACAGAAGATTTTTTTTTATATCAATAATTAGATTTTGAATAGTATTATAAAACATTTTCGATTTTTTTTTCAATAAAATAAAATCATAATTATATACAGCTATCATTTTCTTAATGCCATTTAATTCTATTCAATAATTTTTTTAGATAATACATTTTAAAAGTATAATACTTTTGGTTTTGAATTCTTCTAAAAAGTATTATCATATAATAATCATAAATTATTTAGATATTCCAGTTTATATATATATATATATTAAAATCATAATATTTAGATATTGAGAACATGTGTCAATCTGTTAATTAAGCCGTATTGAGGTTTTATTTCTGTGTTGATTAATAGTGGATTTTTGTTTAAGATTAAAATTAGTTATTAAACGTTTGCTCTTCTTATTGGAGGATTCTGTGTAGTTTATTTATAATGGTAAGTTTTGTAAGATTAAGAAAGGGTGGATACAATGTTATATTATTTCATTTTTAATTTCTTAAGTTTATTCTAAAGATTTGGAAGAGAAAATTATTAATTATAATTGTAATTCAATAGATAGTGAAGGTCCACTATGTCCGAAAGATGATAAAATTATAACCCCCTTACGGGTTTTTTTATTGCAATAAAATTCGTATATGGATAAGAGACCTTATAGGTTAATTAGGATGCAAGTTGTGAATTTAAATATATCATTTGCATGATAATGTAACATGTCTTTTTTATTTATCACATGGGTGTTATTTGGATAAACCATGCCTCTTTATTTCTATTTGTATTTTCTCTTTGCTCAGCACAAACAACTTTCATATTTAGTAGATCGAAAGTATGTTCTGCATCAATCTCATGCTCTAAAAATACTGACTTTATGTTGGGGTCTGTTTTCACATGTTTGGATATATATTGGTGCTGCTTTAATCTAGTAATGCTATTGGATGAGATTCACCATAGTAAATTGCTTTGCAAATTGATTCATTGCAGGTAATTTTATAAATTATTTGAAAAAATCTAGCCTGGAAGAAATATCATTTGGCTTATTCAATAGTTGATTGAGATTATGGAGATTTCTGAAGCTGATATTGAATTTATTCAAGTAGATTATCTTCAAATTTTTGATGCACCTGATACTAAAGAAAGGCTTACCTATGCATTAGTGTTGTTATGATCGACAGGCCTGGTGTTAAGTATGGATTAGAATTTTTTAAGAGCTCTAGTTAAATAATTATGATCATACCCTGAATTGGCTAAGTCTTTTATATAGTTTTTAATGTTATCTCTCCTCAAACTTGAATAGCCTATAGTTTCTGCACAGAAAAAACCTAAAGACAGATAAGTTGTGTGAGGTGGTAGCATGCAAACAAGGGTGACTAGCAACATTAACATTGATGAGTTTGATGGTCATTTTGTAGTTTATTTGTATGTTAGAGATAGGTCAGATAACATCAAAAACTATATAAAAGACCTGGTCAAGCCAGGTTATGACCATAATTCTTTAAGTTTAAGAAATGCTGAAAATTCTGATTAAAAGTTTTAAAAATGATAGTAATTATGTTAGTTTCAAAATCATTGAACATTTTTAGGAATAAATTAATTTAATAATGTTTTCACCAGAAAACAATGCTTACCATGGAATATCATTGTCATTCAATGCAACTGGCTAGATGAATTATTACCAATGACTAGACCAATAGTTATCAAAAATCCAGTGTTGTTTCAAAATAATAAAAAAGACGCATAAGTATAGTATTTGTTAAAGGCATATGCAAAAAAATATATATATATATCCCACATGATTAAGAAATCCAGTACTACCCCCTGTGAACTAATATATAAATACATTAGAGTTCATATTTCAAAATAGCCAGGTCAAAATGGTATCATTTTGGGTATTTTGAAATACGAATTCTAATGTATTTATATATTAGTTCACAGGGGGCAGTACTGGATTTCTTAATCATGTGGGATGATTTAATTGATATATATATATATATATATATATATATATATATATCATCAACCATTATCAATCCACTGCAGGATGAAGGTCTCTCCAAGTTTAATCCATCTTCTCCGATCTTTAGCTTCTCTTCTCCACAACACCCCTGCACATTTTCGTATTTCATCCATCCATCTCACATGTGGTATCTTTCTGGGTCTTTTACAATCTCTTGGAATCCAGTTTAAAATTTCAATTGTCCATCTATTATCATCTCTTCTAGCAATATGTCCAGCCCAACTTCATTTCAATCTTTTAATTTTTTCAATAAGGTCAGTAACACCTGTTTGTTGTCTTACCCATACATTGTGTTTTCGATCTCTTCTTGTTACTCCCAACATACATCTCTCCATACTCCTTTGAGTGGTCTGAAGTCTCTGTATTGCTCTTCTATTAAGTATCCAAGTAAGTAAGAACTGGTAAAACACATTTGTTAAAAACCATCCTTTTCAAACACATAGGCATATTTCCTTTTAGTATCAAGTTATTTCTACCAAAAGCACTCCAACCAAGTTTAATTGTATGATTAATTTCCTCCATTATGTTTCCATCTGTATTAATAATCTGACCAAGGTATTTTTAACTGTTAACTTCTTCTAATTCTTCATAATCAATCTTTATTTTCATATTTTGAGCAAATCGATTAAACATTACTTTAGTCTTTTTAACATTTATCTTTAGTCCTATTTTTCTACTTTCATCTGCTAACTCCTGCAACATTTCCTGAAGCTCTGAAGCATTATTTGCAAAAACAACTACATCATCTGCGAAATCTAAATGACTTAAATACTCTCCATTTAATTTCACTCCTTTAGTTTCCCATTTTAATCCACAAAATACTTCTTGCAGCACTGCTATAAAGAGTTTTGGAGATATGGAGTCACCTTGTCTTACACCTTTCTCAATGTTGATTTTTCCAGTATCATTATATAATCTAATTGTTGCTTTTGCATTTTCATAAATATTCTTTAAAATATGACAATATCCTGGATCTATACCTTGATGATCCAATGCTTTAATCACTGAAGAAATGTGTATAGAATTGAATGCCTTTTCATAATCTACAAATCCAAAACATAATGACAACTCATATTCGTTTGTCCTTTCTATGACTTCTCTCAATACCTGGATATGATCTATTGTACTAAAACCACTTTTAAATCCAGCTTGTTCTCTTGGTTGGTGGAAATCCAAAGTTCTCTGTAGACGAGTTGTAATTATCTTGGTAAAAATTTTATATTAAACTGATAAAAGGCTGATAGGTCTGTAATTTCTAATATCTTCTTTATCACCTTTTTTAAATATTAATATTATTACTGCATTCTTCCAATCTTCCGGTACATCTTTATCATTTAGACATTTGGTATACAACTTTGCTAAAATTGTTTCTATTTCTTCACCTGCTTCTTTTAATATATCAATTATAATTCCATCATTTCCTGGAGCCTTTCCTTTCTTCATACACTTAATTGCATGTCTCACTTCTTCATTTAAAATTCTGGGCAATTCGGAAGATGTAATAGATATAGGAGGTACTTGTTCTTTATTACTATATAATTCTTGATAAAAATCTTCTACCAATTTCATGATGTCATCTCTCTTTTTAGTAATAATTCCATCTTTTTTTCTTATTGCAGATATTAATTTCCTACCAATACCAAAATGTTGTTTAACATTTTTGAGACTTTTATTTTCTTCTACAGCTTTCCTTGCTATTTCACAGTTATACTTTCTTATATCATTTTCCAACTCTTTTCCGTACCATTTTACAAAATTCGAGATATTCAATTCTTTTTAATACATCATTTTTGTATATCTTCATATTCCTTATTTTCTTCATAAATTCTCTAGTCTCAGTAGAAATTTTATTAGTCAACTGCTGCTTTTTTCTACCAGCTATGTTTGTTGCAGTTTTTAAAAGTGTTATCAGTTATTTTCATATTAATTTCATTCAAATCTGTATCATGTTCAAAATCTCCTAACACTTGAAACCTATTTGTAAGTTCTAATTTAAATTCATTAGAATGTTTCTGAAGATTAGGAATATCAACTGTAAATATTGTTTTTCTTAATAATTTTTGTCTTTCTAGTTTTACATTAACACGTAACTTACACCTTACTAATCGATGATCACTTCCTGTGTTAAATTTATTAAGAACATTACAATCTTGAAATATGTACTTTCTGTTAGTCAAAATATAATCCAATTCTGCTGTACCTTCATTTGGATGCTTCCATGTCCATTTCCTTTTAACATTTTTCTCAAAAAATGAATTCATAATATAAAGTTTTTCTTTTTCTGCAAACTCCACAAGTCTATGTCCTCTCTCATTTCTATTACCATAACCAAAATTACCTACAGCAATTTCATCTTTCATTTGTCTACCAATTCTAGCATTAAAGTCTCCCATAACAAATTTAAAATGTTGTTTACTCTGATCAAAAGCCTTTTGTACATCCATATAAAAATCTTCTACTACTTCATCACTATGAGAACTTGTTGGGGCATAAACTTGAATTATCTGCATTTGGTATCTGCTATTAAGTTGTATAACTAATCTTGCCACTCTGTCTGATACACCATCAATCTCCACAATATTGTTCTTCCACTTTTTATTTATAATGAATCCTACTCCACTTGTTCCAATATGTGTGCCTTTATAATAGAGTATATGTCCACTTTTTAAATCAATTGTTTCTTCTCCTTTTCTTCTAACTTCACAAAGTCTAATAATGTCCCATTTAATGTAAGACAGTTCTTCTTCTAATTCTTGCAATCTTCCTTCACTTGAAAGTGATCTGCAGTTGTAAGTACCTAAATAAAAAGTCGTCATCAAATGGCAGCCTGGGTTCGCAATCAGGGGATTCTTAGCACCCTCTGCCTTCGGCCACCAACCACTGCCTTGGTTGGTGACTTTACAGCCTCCTGGGAATAAGGGCCATGCTTTATTTTTGTCTGTCATAATTGTATATATGTATTGGAAAATATTTATCATTTACACAAACATTCATTCTGCCTTATCAGGCACTGAGAAGAAAGACCATGATGTTTCTTGATTTTAAACTCAGAGGTAAAAAGCCAATAAACTCACCACGCTGGCTAATGCGTGTTGGTGAGCAGCCCATCCATGTTCGTATATTATATGAATAATCACATAGTAATAACAGCTGCAATGACAAGAACGTATGGAGTGGTCATTAGGAATTTGCCCTGCTCGGTTCCTTTAAGGCCCCCAAGAGGAATCAAAGGTTCTCCTTTCAGTTAATAGCAAACTCCTTTCTGCAGCCATATATATATATATATATATATATATATATATATATATATATATATATATATATATATATATATATATATAATATATATATATATAATTTTCAACCATTATTGATCCACTGCAGGATGAAGATCTTTTCAAGTTCATACCATCTTCTCTACACCCCGGAACACTTCCTTATTTCATTCATCTATCTCACATGTGGTATTTTCTAGGTCCTTTACAATATTTTGGAATCCAGTTTAAGATTTCAACTGTCTATCTATAATCATCTCTTTTAGCAATATGTCCAATCCAATTCCATTTCAATATATACTTATATATGTGCACTATTGTGGAAGGATACTAGTCATCTCACATTTGCTATAAATAGACATGCATTTTCCATTAATAAATATTTTAAAAGCATAGGTAGTCCTATGATTAGAGCTTATTCTTTAAATAAACCAACATTTATTGGCTTTGCTTGAATTTAGGGTTTGCTTTTATTGCAAGCCTGATTTGTAGGTGCATATTATTTGCACACATTCAAATTATATATCACAAAAAAGAAAGTTTTTTTATTTTTAACTACCTGCATGCTGAACCTTATTAGTTAGTATATATGTAATAATTGATAATATTGCAGATAGTTAAAAATGAGAAACCTTGTCTTTTGTATGATATAAAATCTAAACATGTGAAGGTAATATGCTGATTTAAGCATCAGGCTTGCAATAAGATCAAGTCCTAAATTTAAAAATGGTCAACAAATATTTTTATTTAAAAAATCTGTTTTAAGCATAGTACTATCTATGCTTTTAAAGTATGTATTGATGGGAGAGTGTATGCTTATTTTATGGTACATGTGTAAAAGGTAGTTTCTTTTTACAATAATTAATATGTATATAAGAGACAGTGAATATTGACTCTGACGTTTATGTAAACAAATGCACTTGTTTGGAGGTCTGGTAAAGCTCCATCTATTGATCATTAATACAAGCGATAGCAGGTTTTTACGTATATAAAACTTGTTTTGTTTTTCATATATATATATATATATATTGCAATGTAATTAATGAGAAGTGATATGGAAAAATGACATTATTCTTGTCCTTACTAGATATTTACAATTATCTCAATGGACTTTGTCAATGAATAGACATCAAATACTATTAAAGTAGAATGAAAGAATCATAGTAAAATAAATAGTTACTTTAATAATGTTACATTACCAGCATTAAATAAGAATAATCAACTGTTAACACTTGTGACTGGATCTAAAAGAAGTTCTATATCAACATGTAGGCAAATTATCTAGCCAATGCCAAACTTAGGGCATAATATAAGAGCAATTGTCTGTAATAATGATAAAATATTTAACATAATATGAAAATGCTGGGAACCTGATACATGCTGATAATTATCAGTGTCTGGTCATATAGTACCATTAATGTACAGATCAACTATAAAATAATTTCCAGTCTGTATAAATAAGTTTAGTGGATGTACTTTAAAGTTGATATTAACCTTTATATCATTTAGAAAACTATTTAGATGTCCAAATACAAACAGACAGCTCAGAATGAAAAGAAATATTGGGACTATGATTGTGAACAAGAAATATAAATGTATATGCTTACTGTATCTTAACTTAAAAATGTTATTGGGATAAACTACAAATTCTTTAAAACACCATGCTATGTTGAAATCAAGTCACAGAGACTGCCATTCATAAAATAAATAGGTAGAGGAATGAAGATATTAACACACAAAATGTAATTTTAGAAACTATTATTTTTTAAAAATTATTTAATAAAATTAACTAATAAATAATAAATAAGAAAATTAAAAAAAAATAAAATGACAATTTCAAATTTAACACAAAACATGCAATAACTATAATTTCATATAGCAAGAAAAATAATTTCCTGTTGATTCATTTTAATCAATTATTATATACACCCAGGTCTTTTTTTGTGATATTTTTAATGCAATTTTGAAGTTATGTGATACATGTTTTTTCTTAATATCTTTTTATGTTGGTTTTTTAATGCAATAAAAAAATTCATATTTCATTTAAAATTGGGATTTCCCCATTTTATATACACATATTATATTTTACATACTTTAAATGTCTGTTGAAAAAGGTTTGACAATAAATTTAGATACTGTAGAAGATTTAAAAAAAGTTAATGAAACAGAAGTGAAACCTGTTTGTTTCACAGCAAAAATGATTCATGAAAGTCTTCAATTTTATAATCAATTGGACAATCATTTTCTTTTTAATGACATGAATTATGAATGAGCTCTTAAATTCTAATGAGAGCTAAATAGTTGTATGTCTGGATATTGTGAGCTTCATAAACAATTAGTAAAATTGTCTCACAGTTTAATCACCAATTACATTGTCAATAAAAAACCATTAGTTTTAGCCTGAAAATTTTTTTTATTGGCTGAGTGAATTAAAGTTTTAAACTTTTGATTGATTCAATTACAAAATCAGCAGTAAAAATATATTCCTTTGAATATTAGATTTGTTTGTAAAAAGCAAATTAATAATTTGTCAGATTATGAAAGTGAATGAAAGTTTTTCAAAAATAAATTTCTATTTATAATTATAAAATATTCTCTAGTGAAGAACTTAAAAAGAACATTTGTAACCTATTAGAAAATGCTGTGTAATCATTGATTTCTTTCTCAATTTATATTCATGTAAAAGTAAAGAATTCTTACTAAAATCTTAACTATTTTTCTAAAATAATTATATTTTCAGAATATTTTATCAAAATAATTTATAGTATGTAAAAAATACTCTAAAATATATATTTTTATCTTGAATATAAAAAAAATGAACTTGGAGCTGTCAAAATTATTGTCAAGTTCTCCCTTACAGTATGTTTTAAGCTTTAAAAAGACTGTAAATTCACTACAATAATAAAAATTGATGATTTTAGAGTGACTTGAAGATGTGAATTAAAATTTTTAGTTGATGCACCAGTTTGGTTAATTAAACACAGCATGAGAGTGAAGTTGGCACTAATTGTATTTCCTCTTGTGATGAATCTGATTTTTTATCAGTTCACAAATATATCCACATATTGTCAAATAGTGATAATGATTAAAATATGTATGAAAAAATGTAAAATAAACATATTATTTTGAATAAAATTAAATAGTTAATAAAAAAAGTAAAAAAGTTTGTATTGTATCAATTTTTTTCAAATATTTGAAATTTTTTATTAGTCATACTTTATTTCCTTATTTTGTTTATGCAAATTTTAAAGTAATTTTACCTGTTTGCTTTGCTTTTATGCGATTTTTGAAAATTATGGAACATATCCCACATTTTTCAATGTAAGTTAAGTCTATTTTTGTGCGATTTCTTTTATGCAGGTTTTTTGTGGAACCTATCTACTACATAAACAGACCCAAGTGTACTTTAACTGAGTGAATCCACTTTTCAATAATTAAATCTAAAAACAACATTTCACAGTCAAAGATAAAAAAAATTAAGACTAGCTAAAACATTTTTTTCTTTTTGTTATGAAAATGGGAAGATCCCAGATACTTTTGTAATTTGGTAGGAAAAACAAAATAAATAATCAAAAATATTCATCATGATCAATTATTACTTATATTAAAATTATTTGTAATAGTAGTTTTACCCACTATATAATACCATATTACAATGGATTTCATTCTTTTAATTGATCTTTTTTGGTTGTAATTAAAAAAAAAATTAATCAGCTTTTTTTTCTAGTTTCTACAATTTTCAAACAGTTTTCCAGGTTGATTAATACAAGTTGAATTTACCAATTATTTATATTAAATTTTTTTTCATTAACATCATTTTGTAGTTTCAAGTTTTCCATTTATAATTATAATATTAATTTCAAGAATAGATTAATGAAAGATGAATTTATCCATTATTTCATTTTACAATATAATAATTTTCAGATCAAGTTTACATAGGTTGAGGCAATCATGATTTTAGATGGGCACCCAAAGCTTTTTCCAAAGTTCTCCCAAGGGTATTCTCATTCTTTCACATTTACCTGCTTCCCTATCTTATTTTTATCACAGCCCCCTTCTATCCAATCACAGAGTATCTTAGAAATGATAGCTTCAAACTCTGTTCAATTTATGTAATTTTTACAAAAATGTTATTTCCTTTACTTTTTTAATTAAATTAAAAAGTCCAATTATATCTTAATCACTAAAAATATCTCTGTAGCAGTTTTTTTTTTTACTGATAAGAACAAGATATTTTTTTAGTTATACTTTCATTTGAAAAGCATTACATTTTAAGAGAGAGAGAGAGAGAGAGATAGAGATAGATAGATAGATAGAGAGAGAGAGCATGAGAGAGATAAGTAAAAATCAACTTTACTTAATTAAAAACTGCATTCTTAAAATTTTTACTTACTTATCTTTCTTTTTGAAAGTTATAAACTAATACATACTAGGAATTACTAAGAGAGAGGAAACATTTATTTTATTCTTTAATTTTTCTTTTATTTTCTCTCTTTTTTACAACCATACTAAGAAAGTATAACCATTCATATTCTTATTTACAATATTTGGAATTTTCATATTATTACTTAAGGAATATACTCTTTTATAAGTTAAATAATTGACAATTGAAAAAAAGATATGAAAAGGAATAATTATTTTCAATATTTGATGGAATTCAAGTATAATTAATATACTTAGAGTTTAGATGTAACCAAAACGATATCAACACAGACATTCAAGCTCTCTCCAGCTATCTTCCTGCATTACAATAATATTGACATCAACAAAAGATTTGGGCATTCCATTATTAGTTTCAGTGGTATGGATGGTTGAAGAGTTGGAGGGAATAGATTGAAGCTTGTCTATTAAAGTTTAAAGAATTGCTATCTTAATATAAACTGAGCACTGATTGTATATATGTTTGGAAAATGATGATCTAGACCAATTAATGAGTGCTGATTTAGCATGAAATATGTATATTGGAGATTATTTATCTTTTTCACATATGTGTGGTCGGGTGTATTGGTTGTATGAAATAATGCAGATAGCTGAAGGAAGCTTGAATGTCTATGTTCAAGTCCTGTATGGTTTTATATATATATATATAAACTTCTATCCCTCACTGATGAGAACAAATCAGCTTGAAATCAGCTGATCTGAGGGTGGAGCTAAATGAAAGAGACAGTGAATATTGACTCTGACGTTTATGTAAACAAATACGCTTGTTTGGAGGTCTTCGTAAAGCTCCATCTATTGATCATTAATACAAGCGATAGCAGGTTTTTACGTATATAAAGCTTGTTTTTGTTTTTCATATATATATTAAAAAACTATGCTAGTTTAAAGGAATGAATAAAAACATAAATAATAGGCAAATATCCTGAATCTGCAATTCTTATGAAATGAAATCATCATTTGGTTCTAATCATTCTAACCTCCCAATGTTTTCATATTTTCGTCATTTTAATTAACTTATAATTTTAATATAATTTAGTCAAGACATTCCACTCAATTACTTGAGAACATGTTTGAGACCATGTGTGACATTAGTTAGCTGCTCAACAACGTTAATTTATATTTTACAATTTCTACATGTTGTAATGAAAAAAAACATTAATAAGGGTAGTGGAAATCTGAGAAATGTGATATAAAAATTGCAGCATATATATAAATTTATGAATCAGGTTTCAAGATCAAGTGCAAATTTGATGATGAATTTTTAATTTAAATCGATTTATTGTTAAAAAACCTTTTTTTAAAAAAAGTTTTTAGATTCGCAATATTTTGATGATGGCGTTGCTTTTTTTCGAATTTAAAAAAGATCTTCACATCTTAATGTTTAAATGCAGTCAGTAAAAACTGGTTCAAAAATTAATATTTATCTGTCATATTTTAATTAAGAAAAACTTCAACAATTTTAATTATAAACTTAAGAACATTGCTGAATTTAAATGTCATAGTAGCTTTTTATGTGAACAGGAACTGGAATGTTAAAAAGCAATACATGCTTAATTGCATCACATTTATCAAACTAAAAAAGGTTATTTTATCATAAAATGTAACTTTTTTTGACTAAATTATTTGTATACCCAGCTATTATTTTATCCAGATTATTATAAGAAAGTGAAACAGATTTTTTATTGAAATATTATAAAGGCACTAGAAAAAGTTTATTTAAAAATACTCTTAAAATTCTAAAAGCTGTGATAATAAAATAGATTAATTGTATGTTTTAATTTTCTGAATGTGATCTTATATGAAGCAAATAAATAGTAATAGATTTCTAAAAAAGTATTAAAGATGAACTTGAACAGGTTTTCATTGGAGAAGCGGATCCGATTTATATTATATAAAAATAATATTTAATATATTCAAGAAATGCAATATTAATTATTACCAATGATAAAATGTCAGATTTTGGAGCTTAATACTCATTGATTGCAGCTCAACTGTATTACTATTGTGCTGGCACTTTTTACAAACTTCCAAGATGTGGCTAAGACTAAGCTCAAGAAGAACTCAAATTTGGCAAGATTTTGAACATTTTCAAAAAGTAGAGTTCGCTGCCAAAGAAGTTAAAATATTATATGCAAGATATCCAATAAATAACCTGAAAGGCCTCGTAATCATCGTGGTGAAAGCCATTCGTAATATTTTCTAATATATATTTCTAACTTTAAACATAGAGATTTCTAGTGATGATAACCTTTTTCTAACCTTTTTCTGCTTTTTTTAAATTCAACTATAAATAGGAACAAATAGAGAAAGGTCAAAATGTAATGTTTATAAATTCTCATCTGACTGCTCATTATTCAAACATTTTAAAATTTTAATTTATTATTGGGTAAATTACTCTATAAATGATATAGTCAATATAAAGTGTATATATTGTGTTGGAGAAAATTCCATAACATTTATATAATAAATAAAAGCTAATCAAATCTAATTAAGAAATTGAAATAAATTGCAATGAAATGCTATAAAATTGTATTGTCATAGAATTGTGATTATTTGGACATCTTATAAAATTAAGAATATGTAATTGATAAAATGTAATAAAAATTATATTAATGTTTTTGGGATTCGAACTCAGATTTTCACATGACTCACTACTCTCAGTGACATCTCATATTGCTGACCCACCTGATCACACACAAAGTCTGAGTTCGAATCCCGCATATATTACATATATAAATGCAGGTTTAAGCCTGTACAATGTGTTAATGTTTTTGCTAAGAGAATGACATATGAAGTGAGATATGGCCTAATATTTTTTAAATTAAAAAAATATACTTGTTATTTATGATGCAACAGTTGTAAATACACACACAGTAAAATAGATTCCTCTTTTAGGCACATGATTAATAATTCGAATAGGCAGTTAAAATAAATATGACGTTAGGTATTTGACAGTATTGCTTTTAATATATTTTTGTTATTGTTACTGTTATTTTAGCAGATTAATATTTAAATCAATGTATATATTATTTATATATAAATTAGGTTAATAAATTATTTACATTATATAGATTTGAGATTTGAATCTAAAACTTAAAAATATAGTAAATTAATATTATGTGGTATCATTGGAAAAAAAATGATCAAACATAAATAAAATGTATGGTAAATGAATTATATAAGTATTCATAAAAAAGTAATTGATATAAAATTTCATTCAGCTATAATCAACATTTATTAATTTTAAAAAAGATAATTCTCTTAATTAAAAGAATATTTTGTTTGCAGAGTATTAAGTTATTTTTTGATACTGCAGTTTATATATTTGTATTTTTATATTGGACTATTTCCATCATCTAATATATGTATTGAATGTCTTTAGAAAAATTTAACTTTATTTACATATTCCAAATACATTCAACTGTTAATAATAGCACATTGAATAGATTAATATATGCACAACATTTCGAGAGGTATTAGTCTCCCCTCTTCTTCAGGTATTGTTGGCCTGACCAGTAACAGTACTAACATGGGATTCGAACCTGGGACTTTAGATTCTTGAGTTTTAAATTTGAAGATAACACTCTGACTAACTCCGCCATCCTGCCAAAGGCAACAGTCTGTAGAAATTTCATATACTTATCTATGAGGTTCCTCCTGATTTCTCCACTTTTTCCTAAGAGCAAAGTTGCTTAGTGGTTTCCATATATTATGCATAGTCACACTGGGTTGGCTTATGAGATTTTTTGCCATTGTCATGTGGGCAGCTTCTTTAAATTTTATTCTTTGTACCTTTTCTTCTCAATCCAATATTTTTGTATTTTCCCAATTGAACATATGTTTATTGACACATATATGTTCTGCTATCTTAGACACATATGTTTTCTCTCTACTAATCACCAGTTTGGGTTCTTGCAAATGCTTTTCAATGGGATGACTGGTCTCACCAATATATGTTCTTCCACATTCACATGGTACTTCATAGATGCAGAGTTTTTTCTTTTCATCATTTCAAGTTAAGGCTTTGTAGATGTTAGAATTTGTCTTAGGGTGGTATGCTCTGTAAAGCTGTTCTAATGTTATATTGATTGCAGGTTTTCCTTAATTTGTCTGTTATTTTTGAAAAGTATGGGTACACTACAGTACAAATAATTGTCTTTTCTCTTGATGTTTTTTTGTCTATTTAAAGTTTTCTTAATAAAAGCTAATGGATAACCATTATGCATAAGAGTTTGTTCTATATAGATCTTTTGTTTTTCCAAATCATTGGTTTCTGAACAATTTTTTTTCTCTGTCCCATAGTATAACTCCATGTTTTATGTTTCTGGTGTGATTGAATGTATAGGCTAGGTATTTTTCTGTATGTGTAGGTTTTGGGCAAGCTGTAGTTTTGATTTTTCCATGAGGAAGTATTGTCATAAGAACAATCTAAGAATGCCAATTTTTGTTCTGTTCTGATTTTATTGTGAATTTAACTAAAGGGGATATATTGTTGTGTTTCCAGAAAGTTTGGTGCAGTGCTTCACCATGTGGCCATACAACAAATGTATCAACCACATAGTGAAGCCAAACTTTAGGTGGATATGGAGTAGTTTTTATAACTAAGGTTTCAAGCTTTTCCATTTAAATATTGCTAATGAGGAGACAAGGATGAGCCCATAGCCATTCCTTGATTTTATTGATAGAATTCTGTGTTATATTTAAAGTATGTTGTTTTTATGCAGAATATTAATTGTTCCATTATACTATCAACAGGAAGAGCTGTTCTGGTTTGTAAACTATTATCACCATTTAATCTTTTCTCTACAATAGACAATGCTTCTTCACATGGTGCACTTGTAAATATACTTTCCACATCAAAGCTTACCAGTAAGTCTGTTCTTTCAATTTTCATGATCTTGATTAATTCTACAAAGTGTCTAGAATTCTTGACAAATGACTGCATCTTGTATGCCAAAGGATTTAGAACTTTGAAAAGGAATCTTTTCAAATTTTGGCAAGGTGAATCTCTAGAACTAACAATAGGTCTTAATGAATGTGATCCATATGGATTTTAGGTAAACCATAAAGATGAGAAATTTTGCTGAAATATGATGTTATTTTACTTTTTTCTGAATCAGTAAAGTACTGGCAATGCTTTCTGAGTAATGCTTGTAACTTTGTTTCTGTACTCGGTATTGGATTTTTGCCACTTTTCTATATTGGCCTGCTGTGAGGAGTTCTTGTATTATGTTATCATAATCAGTTGTATCCATTA
The DNA here is from genome assembly GCA_028023455.1 of Epiperipatus broadwayi. Taxonomy (NCBI): domain Eukaryota; kingdom Metazoa; phylum Onychophora; class Udeonychophora; order Euonychophora; family Peripatidae; genus Epiperipatus; species Epiperipatus broadwayi. The sequence continues at coordinate 3,250,914 of JAQFVV010000065.1, forward strand.
CAATTGTTGCATTGCTTTTGTCAGCAGAGAGAATAATTATAGATTTATCTACTTTGAGAGATTTGATTGCTTTCCTCTCACCATAGTATATGTTTGACTTCAATTTTTGTTGCTTGTCAAGTGTTCTTTTTATTCTCCAATGTAATTCTGCTGCTTCTTTTAAAGGCAATCTTTGAGTGACTTCCTCAGTGGCCATGATTATATCTAATAAAGGGATATTAGATTGTGTTATGGCAAAATTTAATCCTCTTTCAAGAACAGAAATTTCAGTAACTGTTAGATGTTTAGAACTGAGATTTTTAACAGATGAAAATGGTACATTGTTTGGTACATTATGATTTTTGATATGACCATGTAGGTTAGCAAGTTTCTTCTGTTGGCATTCTTTTATTTTTCCATGTAATGTAGAATATGATTTTCTTATTGCTTGACAAACTCTCATGTAATGTTCATCAGTAAGTTTATTTTTTAGAAAACATTCTACATTATTAATGGAGTGCAATTTCTGATATGTAGAAAATGTTTGAGCATTTATTATTTCTCTTAATATAGCCTCCCTTGCTCTCTAAATAATTTTCTCAACTTTCTGAGAGTGAATTGGATGTTTTACTTGCAAACCTTTAGGAATTATTCCTTCAGTTTACATTTACATAAGAAAGTTAAACGATTTTCTATTGGCCAGCTTTAGATATAATTCTTCATAATGTCCAAAGTTTGATATAGTATTGGGTCCATATGAAATACTTAGTGTTTTCCTGAAGGTTTGTGATGATGGTGTTCTAGTTGTATTTTTATATTGGGCTACTTTCACCATCTAATATATGTATTGAATGTCTTTAGAAAAATTTAACTTTATTTAAATATTCCAAATACATTCAACTGCGAATATTTAAATAAAGTTAAATTTTTTTCAAGACATTCAATACATATATTAAATGATGGAAATAGTTCAATATAAAATACAACTGGAACACCATCATCACAAACATTCAGGAATGCAGCTTATATAGATTGGAAATCACTTCTAACTGAAAGTGAAAAGGTAATGTGCTCTATATTAAAAAAACAATGGTAAAAGAACTGGCAACAGAAATATCAAAAATCAGTAACAGAAATTATTGAAAAATAATTAAATTAATATTAGAAATATAACTGTATATTTTTCAGTTGTTAAAATTTCTTACAAACTCAGGAAAAATTTGCTTGCATGACTGTAAAGTGCATTTTTTGAAATTGTGTTACTCTCAATCCCTTTGAGATCTGGCTAAGTGAATGACGTCCCAATGAGGGCTTTGTAAAAAAAATACTTGTTTATAAATATTCTGCTTGTGAGAATTAACCTATCTGTTATAAAAAGCAAAAAAAAAAAATTTCAGAAAAAGTAACCTGAAACAATTAATTGTACCTTGTACGAAAAATAATCTGAAAACAATAAAGCATGTTTTAAAAAAAGTTATCTAAAAGTAACAAAGTATATTTGTCTGAAGTAAACTGAAAACTAAGTTATACTAAAACCAAAAAATAATATTGAAGCTTTCACAAATTTCTAGATTCTTCAGTATGCCAACAAATGAATGCTTTAAGATCAAAGTTAGAACTAATATATAAAAATGTATATATTAATAGATTATGTTCTCATAGGTAGTTAAAATCTAATCGTAAAAAAATCATATGGTATTAGTGGTGGCGAATATATATATAATTTTTATAAAATATTAATAATTGATTTTTGTAATTAATATATTAACTTTTTATTATGTGCTCAACTCTCAGATCTATAAATACGTAATGATAAAAATATTTATTAGAAACCTTTCTTTATGAGCTCATAGTATTTATTTTAAAATTAATATTAATCTTAAGAATTCTATAGATAAATTCCTCCTTGTTCATTCTGTGGTTAAATTCCTCATTGTATTTTTATTTATATTAATGACCAAAGTATTTATTCTTTAATTAAATTGAAATTGTTAGATCGGAAGTCAAAGTCCGTTAATGCGCTATCACTTTAAATATTATAAATCTCTGCACTCACATGTCAGTAAGAGTTCAAAAAACTTAAGTGAATCACTTAAGTTTTTTTTATATTAAGGTTATAAAGATTTCATCATATACACATATGTACATTTGATCTTGGAGAGAAAAGTAGATCGAGACTTATATCAGTTAGTTCAAAGTTAATATAGGCAGCCTTGCATATTCGGCTAACTTTCTATTCTATATTGAAGCCTATTCTTGACCAGGTATCTCAAAAAAGTCCTTCAGGTGCTAATAATTTGTCTCTGTTCTTGATTTTGCCTAATATGCCACAGAAGGTTTGGCAGATATTGAGATCTGTTTGAATAAAAACATGTTCACGTCTGGTGAGCCACAGAGTGAATGTTACAAAGGTGACTAACCTGATGACAAAGAAGACTTCAATGTTGAAAGCATTTTAAGCACCAAGAAGTTATGAGTACCAACTGACACTTTTTTTTTAAGCGTAAGTCTAAGTGGATAGAAAAAACAGCAGTTATGTTGTAGGTGCTGAAAGGATTCTTCTTCTGTTTTACAAAGCTGACACTGTGGGTCCAATTTTGAGAACCCTCTTCTGAAGATGAAAAACTGGCTAGTGGGCAGCAATGAGAGATTTAAATTTATGAGGAAGTCTATGTGCTTTGGTTCTAAATATAAAAATCTTGATTTCTTAATTATTTGTTTATTTGATACTCCTAGTTGAGCATGGAGTATATTCTGCTTTTGATCTATCAAATCATAGACCTCCCAATATGAATTTTTGCTCACCAAGATTTGTTCTGTTAGGTTCATTAGGCTTCCTATATGACTCCAAATGTCATTTGATCCATTTGATACTAAATGGCAATGGAGTATTAGTTGGCTCAAAAGATAAGTCTAGGTCACATTCTACCTACTTTAAATAGATTGCATGCAATATGCCAATCACTTTTTGAGCATAGAATGAGAAAATCAAGTGCACCCCAAGCCCATTCATATATTTAGGTGTTTGCATTTTTGTTAGACTGATAAATACAACCTTGCCCTTCCAAAATAGTCTGGAACAAATTATATTAATTCTTCTTTTCCTTGGTTGGCTTTATTATTTGCAGAAAATAATTAATCCTGGGGAAAATCAGCATATTGAAAAGGTGCATCTTTACAGGGAGTGATAATGAAACTCATGATAATGACATCACAACCTATTCAGTTTTCCCAGAATGGAGCTCTCAATTTCTTTTCTCATAGTGTGTTTGATTTTGCAATCGGAAATCCAAGAAAAGTGTGAACTTGCACAGTGAAAATTTATGGTATTCTAGTACCTGTGATAATCTTCCATGTGTATGACTTATTATGATTTATAGTAAGGTTTAATCTCATTGAAAATTGATCCAAGATTTGCTGCAGTTGTGGCAAATATTTTTTGGTAGGCAAGAAAACGGTAACATCATCCAGGTATGAGATACAATGTACCTTTTCTTTTAAGGCTGTAACATATATTCCAGGTACCCTTTGCTCAATTTCTTTCAATAGTGGATTCATGTACATGATAAAACAGAGTGCTTAAAGGAGATACTTGTGGAATAGAAAGGTTGGGTATGAAACTAGAAGCTAGTTTGCCATCAAGTGATGTGAATATTGATCAATTTAGCATAAGGTTGCCAATATTTTGACATATACATTGGAACCTGATAGTCATGAAGAGTTTGGAAAAGTGTGGCAGGGATTATGCAATCAAAAGCAGATGAAAAGTCCAATTGATGACAATTGGCAGCGATTTCCTATGACATCTAATGTGCTCTCTAAGAAACAAAAAATGACATAGAGTGTCCATGGTAGAGGCTCCCCTATGAGTAAATTTAGGTGGCATGATGTGAGGCAAAAGCTGGTCTCGAATGTAGAGTGCATTTCTATAAATACACCAACTTTCACTGACCATGATAAATATCAGGGTTTACATTTATAAGTCATGTGGGTGATTAAAAATGAGAGACTATATTTCTCCTGTGATAGGTTAAATAAATTTGTACAATTAAAAATTCGATTATAATATCAGGCACAATAGACCCAAGCTTTGATTTAGCATGGTCAG
>JAQFVV010000065.1:3260000-3384776 GCA_028023455.1 Epiperipatus broadwayi
GCATAGCACATATCAGAAAAAAATACCATGGCACAGTATATCTGTAAGAAATAGAGGCATGACCTATTCTGGCTAAAGACCTCCAATACTATCAATGATGTTAAAGCTATTCCTTCAGTGTTATTAAAACATCAATACTTAAAGAAAAATAGACACTGTCCAAACTAAATATATCAGTCACAGAGCATTGTTAACTGTACTGTATATCTAATCAGTTTACTAAATATTATTCATATTCTCTTATTACATCCTACCTTAATATCATCTCTTGGGTTCATGTTCATAATACTACAGGCAAGTCACTACCTTATCTTTATTTCCTGAAAGATTTATCAAATCTTACATCGACAAAAAAACTAACTTGCATATTCAAAACAATAAACAAAATTTAATTATAATTAGAGTGATCTTACTAATCCACAAGAAAAGTTTGCTTTACTTTCTTATTCTATATTCTAAACACCTACAAACTTGTCATATGAATCCTTTGAGCATCCAATAATATGAAAGTTTTATAAAAGAATCACATAAATATTTATCATGTTGTGTTATATTACTAGTATAAAATTATAGTATGCATATTCCCAAAATAAATCCTAATCTCATAATTTTAAAGTGTTGTATACACTATAATTCATAGGCAATCTGCAAGAAAGAAAACAAAATATACATCATAAAAATATATCAATATTCATTAACTATTACCAAGTAATATTAACTTGTCATCACCTTTGCAGTCCTTTTCCCCATCCATTAGATACAACATTGCATACATAAAAATACATCCATATTTTTATTTAAAATGTTATTTAAATTATTAAATTATTCTACTATAAGACTCTAATATTATCAATAAATTAGTATTCATGTTCCTACTCTTATAAACCAAAATAATTACATTTAAAAAAAGGAGTTAAACTATATTTACTTAATCTTTAGCTGAAAGGATATTTTCTTTATAGAGTTCAAAATACTTTTTATTTTTTCAAGAGTTTTATTTTTTTAATGTTCTCTTCAAGAGTAGTTTTACAAACTCACTCATTGCTATGATGATGAACAAGACAAAATGTTTCTGGTGGTAAGTGTTGTACAAACTTTCAGTATGAAGATCTCAGATTTAAAAAATGAATAATAAAAAATAATATGATGTGCTTAAAATCTTAAAAAAGTAAATAAAATAATAATCAATCCATCCTGGAATAGTTTATAGAATAATAGTTTATATTTCTGTTGTCCAGAAATGATGATTATTTATATCCTAATACTAAAAATAATCATGTGAAGCTTCCATACTATAGTATTCCATATTGGCATAATGATGCATCATTTTCCATTGGCTTAGCTTGAATTATCTGGATAAATTATTTGCGCAACATTAAATATTTATGTAATTTCATATTTTTATTTACTCATGTATTCCTTTTCATTGTAAGTTTCATCTTTAATAAATTTATCACTATTTATTATCTATTTTCAGCAGTTTCCTTATTATCTTAAAATTCAGTTTTTTAAACAATTTTATAAGCGTATAACCTATCTATCTCAGGTTTTATAACATACACATTCGTAAATATTTTCCATTAGTCTTTACTTAAAATAATTTCTTGCAAATATTTTAAATGTTTCCTTCAAAAAGGGTATAACATTTATTTCTATAGCATTGTTTCCATAAATTATTATATACTATACTTGTCATGTCACTTATTAATCTTGGACAATGCTACTTTGCTGTTATATAAAATAATGCGTAGTTCACTTTTATCGGCAAATAGCTTTCTTATTAAGCTTCTTGTACAATGCCCATAAAATTAATTTATTCATTGGAATAGTCCTTTTGGTTAAGATTATTAATATTATATTCATAATTATTATATTCATCTTTACAATTTTCATTACATACATTTTAATTATCAGCATTCTCATATTTTTATTGTGAAGTAGATTAAATTTCCGATGGATACTCCTGGCAAAGAACTTTAAAAATTAGCAAGGCATATTAAAATGAAGTTATTAAATATATTTTTATATTATACTCTCTTTGCAAATACTTTTAAATAAATGTCCTATTAGCTTTGCAAATAAATTGTATGAGAGCACTAAAAAAATTGACTAAAATAATAAAAATTTAAAATTACTATCTCTTTGGATAGCTTCTGTTACCAATCACTAATACATTTAATTACCCCTGATACTCCCATGCAATCAGTATTTATATCATAGAAAATACCCCATCCTATTGGTTGATTCTTACTTTTCATTTGATACCTAATTTACATAATGTTACATTCTTACACAATTAAATTTCAAAATAAAAAAAATCTGACATATTATAACTTTAAAAATATTATTTAAAATATTATTCTTGAATCAATTATTACTTTACTAAATTAATTAATTCCCTTTAAACAACTTTTAAAAAACAATATTTAATAAATTTATCCCACTCCTAATATTTAATTTATCTAGTTTATTTTAAAACAAAATATTTAATTTTATTAGCTGTCTTTGACTTTATTACATTATTTGAACATTTTATAATGACTAACTTAATATTTACTTTTATGATAGGTAATAATTACATTCAATTCTATAATGCAATTTTAAAATACTTTGAACTTGACTAATTTAAATACTAGCAAGCAAGTGTGTATAACTATATATTATACAAATCACATGATTAATATAACTAAGACAGACCATCCGATTTTCTGTCTGGGAATAAATAATAAATTGCAACATTTATCGTATTAGATAAAATAATACAATACAAAATTTGGAAGAATAATTTAGAAAATATAGAATTAAATATAACTTTCACTACCATAAAACTTACTTTTAAAAAATATATGATATTAATTATAATTATTAAATATAATTTATAAAAATAAATATAACATTTATTTAACTATATGTTTAAGACTATTAAAATTGAACTTTTTAAACATACTTTTAAATATTTATAACTGTGTTATTTATTATGGCCAACTTTTGCAACCATATATAACAATATTTTTAGCTTTACTTAACTATTCTTAAGTGATTTATCATAATATTATGCATTATATATTTTCATTTAGCTTTAAATTGTACTTTAAGGTATTATTAACAAAATATAACTAACACATCAAGAGAAACATATTCTAAAATTTAAATTTTTTAGTAATTTACTGTAATGAGCTGATTCTGACCTATATAAAAGAGCACATAACCTCCCCCTTCGTATAAAAATTTTAAATTACACATCTATCCTAATATTTCTTAATCAATGATACTTACTGTATTTATTATCTTTTATAAATAAATTTTATCTTATACTATTAAAGCACAAACTAATGTACTATTTGAACATACGAAATTATAAAATATTTGGACATTACACTTAGAAACTCAACTAGAAATACTAAAAAAAAATTGTTACACTTTCTTTATCCTTTTAAAATAATTAAGTTATGATGCTTTAAAGTCCTTATATTTGTTCTGCAAAAACAAGGTTGTAATATATTCCTTAAATATACATCTTATTTAGGAATTATTTATCTTAATCATTAGGATTTTTTTTTTTTAAATGTAAGCTTTAATTCTCTTTTGACTTCTTTAAGTCTCACCTTAGCTTTTCCTATCTTCTTTCCTTTATTAAGATTTTTCTTTAAAAAATCTATCATAACTTTCTTTTGCTTTAGACATTTAAGTCTCACTTTTATCTTGTTTATATGTCTATTCTGATTAAGTTTTTCTTCTATAAACTCACTATTAGGTATCAAGTTTCTAATTCCTTCAAATAATATTTCTTTATAAATATCAACTTGTAAACGAATATTTCTATAATTAACACTATATTTAGCTGTGACATCTTGCATTTTATTTTTAAATTTATTACTATTTTTATCAATAACTTTTGATAACTCATGTTCCAACAACTTTAAATACTTTTGCTTTAAAGAGATTAACTTTATCCCTGTAGATTTACCAAATCTTTTATCATCAATATAATATCTTTTAAAATTTTTAAGTTGATTTATAGTCCTTTCACCAACTAATCGTTCATAAGATTTACTCACTACTATCATCTCATTAGTCAATTTATAATATTCTTTGGGATCTTTCAATATTCTTCTATATAATTCCTTCCTTTTACCTATTACTTCAATATATTTTTTTATGAATTTCCTTTTCTTCATAAATCATTTCATTATCTATAATAGTTTTCTCAACAAATAACTGTTTTTTTTTTTACTAGCTAACTTACTACAAGACTCATCTTTTCCTAACTCATTATCTGCTATTTTAACAAATGATATATTATTATAACCATCTTTATCAACTAATTAATTTTGGTTTTCTTCTGCCAATTTTTTAGACAGATTAATATCTTTACTAACTATCTCAATGAATTGTGGATTTTCCTCATTTACTATCTCTACAATTTCTTTGTTCTTTACCACATTTTCACTGACTAAATCAATAGATTCTTTATTCATTTCCAAATCTGTATTAATTATTTCAACAGATTTATTTCTTATTTCAAAAGATACTTTTTTATTTGCTATATTCTTATCAATTATTGCAACTAATTGTTTAGATTCAGTTTCTATAATTTTCAATTCAATACTTTGGGATTTATTATTCTCCTCTATTTTACTTTTTCAACTTGACTAACTATTTCAACAGATAATTTATCACCTTCAACATTTTTATTAACCAATTCAGTAGGTTTACAAGGTTTTTCTTTATAAGATCTATTTTCTTCTTTTTTAAAAATTCTATTATTTTCCTCTGCATCTCTTTTAAAAGATTTATTATCTTCTAAACTAAAGTCTAATTTCATACTACATTTATTTATATTTTCAATAGGAGATCTAGTATCTTCTTTAAGAGAATCAAATTTTATATTAGTTTTATTTAGATTTTCATTAAAAGTCTCACTATTTTTCCTATTATCTTCTCTAAGAGAATCAAATTTCCTATAATTATCTTCTTTAAGAGAATCAAATTTAGCATCTGACTTGACACTATTCTTATTCATATTTTCGTTAAGAGATTTAGTATCTTCTCTGTTTTTATTCACATTTTCAATAAAAGCATCAAATTTCATATCTTAAGCTTACATATCTTTTTAAGCATCAACATCATTTGGGACTTTGAGAAATTCTCTACATCTTTTTTAGGCATTACTACCTTTTCTTCATTTATTATTTTCATTTTCACAACCTCTTCTTTTTTTATTTTATTATTCCTAATTGGGACACTATCCCCAACTGTTTCCATTTTGATTATTTTTTCTATTTCTCTTTTCTCCTCACAAATATCACCGACAATAAAATCAGATATTTCACTCTCTAAATTATTATCCTGATTATTCATTTTTTTTTACAAATATGCTTTTCCTCAAAATTCAATATTTAAACAATATATTACTATTAATTTTTCATAAAAATAGTCTCTTACCAATTTCTTCTATCTCCACTCAATCATCATCCACAATAAACCATAGATAACACCTTTTTTAAACCTTATACTATAACGATTAAAATTGTGTGTTATAACATCAATTTCCCACATGCATGATTCACAGATATTTTGCACATACTAAAGCATTTTCAAAATATATTTTAAATATTTTAATAATTGACATGGTCATAATATGTAATAAGATCATCGTTAGCTACATATGCATATCTTAAATATTTGTTTGCTTATTGTTTTACAAACAATATAGTACTATTTTTTAAACAATCAGATTATATATCACATAAAATTGCAATATTTTTAATAATAAGCACTTAGTTCACTATAATAATCAAATCATAAATAATTATTGCTATAATAAAATATTAAACTATCTATCTTCTGTAAGATATATCTATCAATAATCTCCAAGGTTACACGAACACATTCAAATACTAACTATTGCATTATATAATTTGAACTACCTTCACTAAACTACAACTATAATTATTGACCCTTCACATATGGAGGCTGACCCTCCTAACATATATCGAGCCCAAGTTGCAGCGCCATAATCTAACTTTGGCGTTTGCATCTCACTTCCAGGCAATATAATATTAAATAAAAAATGGGTTAGCTCAGTTAATGATTACATTTGGTTAAATGCAATTAATTAATAAATAAATATTCTGCATTAATATTAAATGTTCCACTAGCTCAAATTCAAAATAAGAATAAGGTTTAGTTTATAAAATAAATCAATAAATATTTGTATATTTTTTATGAGACTTGGAGTGAAAATACAGGTGACAAGAAAGATTACATTGAGCTAATATCCCACAGGATATTACCTCAATGGCATAAGAACACTATCCCCCTATTATTATCTCAAATAATAAACTTATAGCATTCTTACAACTTTAATAAATCCTATTTATTAAGATTAAACTAATAATTAAATCTTAATCTTTTATTTATAATAATTTTTAGCTCAATAAAATCTCAGGTTTATAAAATCATTCTAAGTTACTCAAATTCCGGTAGTAAAACATGATAAGGGATTTTTATGTCATACCCTACTACACTTAAACCAATAATAACAAATAATCATAATATTCTTCATTGTATGAACTAATTTTGTATATCTCTTTCTTCACTATAATTTTATTACTATAATAAAATAATAAAATACTATAACATAATCTTTTATCTCCATATAATAATGTAAGAAAAATATGTGGTAGCATTTATAATCTGACAAATAAAGATGTGTGGCAATGGATAGCATATAATTCAATGTACCATTATGATAACTAATTTATGACCATAAGATAATGTAAAAATGTGATTACTTAAGTAAATAAATTCCAAGAAAATATTCAAATTCTTAAAATAATTCTTTATTTCTGTGCAAAATTATATGTTTGTTTCTATTATTGTGGATGTATCATGCATTTGAATGGAAAAGAAACAGTCTTAACACAGAAACTTTTGAAAAAAAAAACTAATTTTAACAAAGTTTTATTATAACAATAAAATAAAATAATAATTTATTTACAATATTTATATTGTATGTCCTGAATTTACACCATTCTACATTTTTATTACTTAGTTATTAAAACAATTTAGAATTTATTTAAGTCTTCATTCTGACTTAAAATAATAATAACAAAACAATACAATTTCCTTTATCTTTTTGAGATCAGTCTTAATATAAAATTACATTTTATTATACTAATTTTACTATATCATATCTTGAAATATTATTTCACTATGCTTCCTTTTAGGAACACCCATTGAAACATAGTACGGAAAAACAAAATAAGAATACTAATCAAGAGTATGGATTTTTTTTTTAGAATAAACAATTTCATTTTGCAATCTTAAAAGATATCATATAAGAAAAAAATATCTACTGATAATTTATTACTAAATTGTGTGGATACCATTGTTCACTACACAATGACTATTAAATATAATACATATCCCATTTAATATTACTCTAATACTATATATCGGTAATTACTGATATATTCCCTATTATTTAATGAATATAAAATTGTATCTATGCTTATTGTTTATATCATTTTACTTTATAACATTGTATTTTAAAAATATGCAATACTCATTAAAAAAAATGAAATAAAATATTGAAAAATTATTTAATATTCCAACAGCAACTTTGCTTTACATATTATATTCTTGAAATTTATTTTTATTTTCCAAAATAAAAATCTAAAAAACATATTTTATGATTCTTTTTCCTTTTTGATCCATTGGATTTCAATTCCAATTTGCACACACTATACTTCTTCTTACAAGTAAATGAACTTATCTCATTCAAATGATAGCATATCTTAAACTCTAAATGATCTATTATTTCTTTTAAAATATACCATACTGTATGATGTAGTTACATTGGAAATCTAGATAGTGAATAGATGAGTAGGCAAGAGAAATGAAACTAGAGTATAACTTATAGCACATATCAGAGAAAAATACCATGGCACAGTGTATCTATAAGTAATAGAGGCATGACTTATTCTGTCTAAAGTCCTCCAATACTATCAATGATGTTAAAGCTATTTCTTCAGCTTTATTAAAACATCAATACTTAAAGAAAAATAGACACTGTCCAAAATAAATATATCAGTCATAGGGCATTGTTAACTGTATTGTATATCTAATCAGATTACTAAATATTATTTATATTCTTTTATTACATCCTACCTTAATATCATCTTTTGGGTTCATGTTCATAATACTACAGCCAAGTCACTACCTTATAATTATTTCCTGAAAGATTTATCAAATCTTACATCGACAAAAAAACTACCTTGCATATTCAAAACAATAGAGTGATCTTACTAATCCACAAGAAAAAGTTTGCTTTACTTTCTTATTCTATATTCTAAACACATATAAACTTGTCATATAAATCCTTTGAACATCCAATAATATGAAAGTTTTATAAAAGAATCACATAAATATTTATCACCATGTTGTGTTATATTACTAGTATAAAATTATAGTATGCATATTCCCAAAATAAATCCTAATCTCATAATTTTAAAGTGTTGTATAAATGCGTTTGCATATAATTTAACATTTAAACTTCCATAAACTATAATTCATAGGCAATCTGCAAAATTGAAAACAAAATATACATCATAAAATTATATCAATATTCATTAACTATTACCAAATAATATTGACTCATCATCATCTTTGCAGTCTTCTTTTTCCATCAATTAGATACAACATTGCATAACGAAAATACATACATACTTTTATTTAAAATGTTATTATTTAAATTATTAAATTATTCTATTATAAGACTCTAATTTTATCAATAAATTAATACACCTGGGTCTCTTTTTATGCAGACTTATTTAACATGATTTTGAAGTTACGCGATCCATGTTTCACCGGAAGACAAACTCTGATAATGTGGAAGTTGAACTCTGATAATGCGCTATTACTTTAAATAATAAATTCCACGCACTTACATTATATTGAAAGTAATAGCACATTATTGGAATTTAACTTTCATCTTAGTAATTTCAATATTTCCAGTGCTTTATAATAGTAAGATTTTATGCAATAATGAAATTAAAATCATGATTTCCACAATTAATTAAATCATCGTCTCAATGATTAATTACTAATTATATTGTCACCAGAAAATCATAATAATTAAAACGTGTATAAAAATATGTAAATTACTGTGCTGTAAATTATGCATAAAAATATATTATTTTGAATAAAATTAAATATTATAGTTAAAAAAAGTTTGTCTTGTATCAATTTTTTTTAAATTTGAAATTTTTTATTAGTCATATTTTATTTCCTTATTTTTTTTTTTGCACGAATTTTAAAGTAATTTTACATTGGTGCTTTGCTTTTATGCGAATTTTGAAAAATCACAGACTGCATCCTCTCTTTTTCAATGTAAGTTACATCTATTTTTGCGTGAGTTCGATTGCATGTGTTTTCTGAGGAACCTATCTATTGTATAAAATGAGACCCAGGTGTATTCATGTTCGTACTCTTATAAACCAAAATAATTACATTTAAAAAAATAAATGATTTAAAGTATATTTACTTAATCTTCAGCGGAAATGATATTTTCTTTATAGAGTTCAAAATACTTTTTATTTTCTCAAGAGTTCTTTTTTTTAAATGTTCTCTTCAAAAGAAATTCTACAACCTCCCCTGTTGCTACGATGACGAACAAGACAAAATGTTTTCGGCGGTAAGTGTTGTATGAACTTCCGGTACAAAAATCTCAGATTTAAAAAAATGAATAATAAAAAATAATATGATGTCTTTTAAAATCTTAAAAAATTAAACAAAGTAATAATCAATCTGTCCTGGAATAGTTTATAGAATAATAGTTTATGTTTCTATTGTCCAGAAACGATGATTATTCAAATCATAATACTAAAAATAATCCCTGCAAACCTTCTATACTATAGTATTCCATATTGGCATAATGATGCACCATTTTCCATTGGCTTAGCTCGAATTATCCAGATAAATTATTTGTGCAACATTAAATATTTTCATAATTTCGTATTTTTATTTACTCATGTATTCCTTTTCCTTGTAGGTTTCATCTTTAATAAATTTATTGCTATTTATTATGTATTTTCAGCGGTTTCCTTATTATCTTAAAATTCTGTTTTTTAAATAATTTTATAAGCATATAACCTATCTATCTCAGGTTTTATAACATATGCATTCATAAATATTTTCCATTAGTCTTTACTTAAGATAATTTCTTGAAAATATTTTAAATGTTTCCTTCAAAAATGATATAACATTTATTTCTATAGCATTGTTTCCATAAATTATTATATACTATACTTGTCATGTCACTTATTAATCTTGGACAATACTACTTTGCTGTTATATAAAATAATGCATACTTCACTTTTATCGGCAAATAACCTTCTTATTAAGCTTCTTGTACAATGTCCATAAAAATAATTTATTCATTGCAATAGTCCTCTTGGTTAAGATTATTAATATTATATTCATAATTATTATATCCATCTTTACAATTTCCATTAAATACGTTTTAATTATTATTGTGAATTAGATTAAATTTCCGATGAATACTCCTGGCAAAGAACTTTAAAAATTAACAAGGAATATTAAAATGAAGTTATTAAATATATTTTTATATTATACTCTCTTTGCAAATACTTTTAAATAAATGTCCTATTAGCTTTGCAAATAAATTGTATGAGAGCACTAAAAAAATTGACTAAAATAATAAAAATTTAAAATTACTATCTCTTCGATAGCTTCTGATACCGATCACTAATACATTTAATCACCCCTGATACCCCCGTGCAATCAGTATTTATATCTTAAAAAATACCCCATCCTATTGGTTGATTCTTACTTTTCATTTGATACCTAATTTACATAATGTTACATTCTTACACAATTAAATTTCAAAATAAAAAAATATGACATCATATAATTTAAAAATATTATTTAAAATATTAATCTTGAATCAATTATTACTTTACTAAATTAATTAAATACCTTTAAGCAACTTTTAAAAAACAATATTTAATAAATTTATCCCACTCTTAATATTTAATTTATCTAATTTATTTTAAAGCAAAATATTTAATTTTATTAGCTGTCTTCGACTTTATTATATTATTTGAACATTTTATAATGACTAACTTAATATTCACTTTTATGATAGGTAATAATTACATCCAATTTTATAATGCAATTTTAAAATACTTTGATCTTGACTAATCTATATACTATCAAGCAAGTGTGTATAACCATATATTATACAAATCACATGACTAATATAACTGAGACAGACCATCCGATTTTCTGTCTGGGAATAAATAATAAATTGTAACATTTGTTGTATTAAATAAAATAATACAATACAAAATTTGGAAGAATAATTTAGAAAATATAGAATTAAATATAACTTTCACTACCATAAAACTTTTAAAAAATATATGATATTAATTATAATTATTAAATATAATTTATAAAAATAAATACAACATTTATTTACCTATATGTTTAAGACTATTAGAATTGATCTTTTTAAATATACTTTTAAATATTTATAGCTGTGTTATTTATTATGGCCAGCCTTTGCAACTATATATAACAATATTTTTAGCTTTATTTAACTATTCTTAAGTGATTTATCATAATATTATGCATTAAGTATTTTCATTGAGCTTTAAATTGTACTTTAACATATTATTAATGAAATATAATTAACACATCAAGAGAATATATTCTAAAATTTAAAATTTTTAGTAATTTACTGTAATGAGCTGACTCTGACCTATATAAAGGGCACAATATATATATATATATATATATATATATATATATATATATATGTGTATGTGTGTGTGTAACTTCCTGAATCACAAATGTGAATAAACATTTCACCAGTTCAATTTTATTAGATTGTTCACCCTATGTAAAGTAATCATTTACATTAGCTGTTCTATCTTGCTCTCTCTCTCTCTCTCTCTCTCTATATATATATATATATATATATATATATATATATATATATATATATATATATATATATATATATATATATATAATTCTAATATTCTGAAGTATAAATAATGAATTCATAGTATTATTTCTAGGAGCTTCCTTGTAATAAAAAATATAATAACTAAATAGCTGCTATTTCAGTACAATGACAAGCATTTTCCTCAGAGTTTCTTTCTCAAATTATAAGAATGTTTGTGGTGAGATTTAAAATATTTATTTTTTCCTTTGTTATTTTCTACCCATTCTCAAATTCTATTGCTTGAGAAGTTTTAAAAACTATTTTATTCTCCAATAGCTTTTTCCAAATATTATTAATATACATATATATAATATGGTAGTTTACTGTATTTCCTGTACCATATATATGTTGGACACCAGCAGTTTGATCGAGAAAACTAGAACTCATAATTCCTTAATTAGCTATTAACCTAAATAAGGCATTATTTGAAAACACAATATAATATGAACTCTAATCAATTTAAATATATTAAATTTATTAAGCGCTAGCAGATGATCTAATAATAACGTGAAAGGTTAAGTTATTACCTCTTATTTACACATACAAAATAAATGTATCAGGTCTTACTTAGAACTTGATCTCTTCATCAGAAGATCTAATCAATAAACAGGACACTTCCAGTAATTCCATCTAGTCACCTCCCTAAGTCTATAATAATCAGACAGAATTACAATAATAGAATTAAAAATATGTCATAAATAGTTTTATTAAACCAAGAGTGAATTCTTTTCTTTTATTTATCAATACTACTATTACCGTTCCTATCATCCATATCTCCTAAATACTAATATTGATTATTTAATTCAAGTATTAAAAGCTTGGATAACTATATATAATCTCTTTGGCCCACTGGTGCAGGCGACAGAATGTGGTCCTTGCACATTTGGGCCCATAATATCTGTTATAGTTACTTAATAAAGGTTGCTTTGGAACAACTATATATAATTTCTATAACTGCACACACGTCTGAATACACACATATAAATGATTTGACATTTAAGATTCTGCTTTAAAATACTATTTACCTTAATTTAAACAGTTTAGAAATTCCCAAACTTTAAATTACCCTGATTAATTTACATCTTATAAATTTAGAAAACAAAAATTGTCTCTTTTTTTCTAAAAAAAACAACAACTAACAATTCCTATTGCAATTTCAATAATCACCTCTTCGATAAACTCTAACATTTACTGATTATTAAAATTTATATCTCAAACGAATTAAAATTTTTAAGTTATAATTACATACAGGAAATGGAAGCTGTTATTAAATTTTCAATCTATAATATACATATTTAGTATTTCATAATTTGTAAATGATATTAACTATAAATATAATAAGCCTCCTGAATTGGCATATATGAATAAAAGTTTATCAATATATTTTCTTTTATATAAAGTTTCTTTCATTTAAAAGTTCCAAATTATATAAAAATGCATACAGTACTTGCTAAATAATGAAGTAGTAACGTGTTTTAATGTAAAATCTCTTTGTCAAATCACAGTTCAGAATATACATATTTTGTAGTTAAAATTATCTTTCCCCTGAAAAACTCAAGTGCGTTATACTTTGTAATTAATACCAAATCCCAGGAATTAGTGATTAGAATTTTGCCATGTTTTCTTCCAAATATTAAATTCAGGAATGAGGATTGCCAATTCCTCAACAAGCTTTGTAATAAATGCTTAGCTAGTGAAAGCATTTAAAATATCTCTGTCAGGAGACCCCCCCTCCAAACCTCTGACCATGGTTTCATACTCCTCAGAGAGGTTCCAGAGCATGAAACCATGGTCAGAGCTTTGGGGGGTCCTGACAGAGATATTTTAAATGCTTTCTCTAGCTAAGCATTTATCACAAAGCCTGTTGAGGAATTGGCAATCCTCATTGTTTATAACTTGCAAGCTTAAGAGAATAGGGTCATGTGAGTTATGACTCTTATTTTGATTAAATTCAGGCTTTTGATTTTTTTAAATGGTAAATTTGAACAGGAGTAGTAATAGAACTATTTTAGAAGTTCTTGAAAACTAGATGAGCATGATACTTAGTGATTTACTTAACCATTCTTAAGGTTATCACTTTTTTGTAAGATAAAAAAGTAATTTTGTTTTCCAGTTCAGTCATAATTTTTTTTTATTACCAGTGCTTTTCCTAGTTAGCAGAGAAATGAGCTAGAAATATTTTTTTTCTTGATTCGTTAAAATCCTAACCAATCAAAAGTTATTATTATATCTTCATTAAGTAGTTTCATAATATAACAAAAATTTCAAACTTATAATCTCTTTTAGATAACTATATCTTTGTATTTTTTATAGAATTAGTCTACTACTTTTTAATCAAATTGTAAGCATTTATATTTATTTAACTAAATTCTAAAATTAAAATTAAAATTCTCAAACTAGAATTATTTGATATATTTTTTAAAATATATTTGTTAAAGATAATATTTATCTGCCCCTATCACAATAGCATGTTCATTAAGCAATATTTTTAATGTGAATTTGTATACACACATACTTGGTTTTCCATTTATTTTCAATTAATAATGAATGTAGACTTAATCTATTTCACTAACAATGCATTGCAACTCAACTCTTACTAACCTTTTTTTGTATTCCTATAAACCATGCCAACTGACAGTCCTATTATCCTAGCCTTTTCAACTAGCTATACTGTGTAAGCTTTTGGCTTAAAAAAGACTCCAATGTTTAAACTTGATAAGATAAGCCATCAACTGGAAAATAAAAACTATATAATTGAAGAGCTGTTGTATACAGTGTTAATAAAAAGTAGTGTAGAGCCATTGAAAATTCCACAAAAAAATATGTAGGTGTATAAAATTGAAAAAACTGAAAAATTAATAGTAAATGAAAATTCAGGGAAAATTAAAAAAAAAAATTTCCAAATAAGAGGAAGTTTACATGTGTTATCATGTTTGTTGATATATATATATATATATATATATATATATATATATATATATAAATTCTTCAAAACAATATATATATATATCAAATCACTACATATGGTTAAGAAATTCAGCACAGCACTTTGTGAAATAAATATATAAATATATTAGAGTTCGTCTTTCAAAAATAGCCAGTTCAAAATGATACCACTTTGAAACTGTATGCTATTAGATTTTAAGTATTCAAACTATTAAAAAAACATGTTTTCTACTTTTATATAAAGACAAAATAAACATTGGTCATTTTAATCTTTAAACCACCAAGTACAATTATATCTGAAAATAATTTCTGTTCATAATGCTAAACTGAGATACAAACCAAATATCATATCACCCCACATGATTAAAAAAATCAGTACTGCTCTCTGTGAAGTAAATATATAAATATATTAGTTTGTAATTCAAAAATAGCCAGTTCAAAGTGATACTACTTTGAAACTCTATGCTATTAGATCTTTAATATTGAAACATGAACTAATTTGAACAAAGAGCATGAAATTTGGGTATTTATTTCAGCTTAGCATTATGCACTGAGATCATTTTCTCACACACAAATATATATTGTACCAGGCAAACCTTTACCCTGTTCTAACTTCGAAGTATACATACCATGCTTGGAATGATTGTAACACCTCAGGGTGAGGTCTCAAGGATAATTTTAATAAAAATATGACTTACATAATTTAATTTACATAAACACATTGTTAATTAAGCAATATATTGAACCATGGTTGTTTATTTTATTACCATGCCTATGGACAACTGATGAGTGCTGGTTTAGCATGAAATATCTATATTGGTGATTATTTATCATTTCTACGTGTGTGTGGTCATGTGTATCAGTTGTATGAGATAGAGTGGATAGTTGAAGGGTGCTTGAAATCTAAGTTCAAATCTCCTATACACACAATTAAGCTCCCAGATTTGTGAAGAGTGCCTCGTTTTCAAATATTTACATATTAAGCTTGTATTCTGCCTATCCCTTTTCTATATATTTAAATGGATAAGGTCCTGTACATGAGGGATCAGAGTGACTTGAGGTCAACATGCGTATGGTAATAATATTGACATCAGCCTGGGATTTCAGTGTTTATCATCAGCTTTTCAATGATATGGATGGCTGGAAGGCTGGAGGTTGGAGTACATTGAAGCCTGTCCATTAAAATATGAAGATTTACAATCTTAATATAAACTGAACACTGATTATATATATGTGTGTGGGAGATGATAATCTGAACTAACTTATGAGTGCTGGTTTAGCATGAAATACATATATTGGTGGATATTTATCTTTTCTACATGTGTGTGGTCATGTGTATCAGTTGTATGAGATAGGGTGGGTAGTTGAAGAATGCTTGAAAATCTGAGTTTAAATCCCCTATACTTAAAATCTATATTTAAACTTGAAACAATAAAATCATTGAGTTTATCAAAAGGGTGAATCTTAGGAAGACAATGCTCAAATAGTTTAGATCAGGTATGGTAATTGCCTGGATCAGAGATATGGATTTTGCTCTGGCCAATTATAAAAGGAGAAATCATGGAAAGCGATCTAAAAACATATAAATAGATGGAAAGAACAATGAGTTATTCTTTTTGGTTTTTTTTTTTTTCAATACAGTTTGGAGTGCAAGGTAGTTTTGAGTTTAAAGCAGTTGAGTGCAGTTTTCAGTTAGTTGTGCTGATTCAGATGATTGTCATGCTAAGTCCATATAAAATTTACCTAAAGAAGAACATTAATAAGTCAATTATTTTATATAGTGTGATGTTTTTTACAAACTGTAATATTTAAACAGCATTAAACTGTTGCACATGCGCTTTGGATTTTAACTATAAAATGAATAAATACAAACACTTCAAACACATGATAAAGTCTTTGGAAAAAACTATCATGTGTTTGAAGCGTTTGTATTCAAAACTTTATCATGTGTTTGAAGTATTTGTGTTCATTCATTTTATAGTCAAAATCCAAAGTGCATGTGCAACAGTTTAATGCTGTTTAAATATTACTTTTATTAATGTAACATAGTCATTGGCGAATATCACGAGATGCTTATATTCAAGTGTGTCAATCCTCTCTAAACCATTTCTTAAATATAGCCAAATAAATGTTTCTCTTGGAAAGTCTTTTATTCATGTGAAAGTTAATAATAATAAGCAAAGGTCTTGATATATAATTGTCTCTTTTTTGTAAATACTTGAAGTGGCATCAACCTAAGAATTAAAATGAACCTTTTTACGAAAATTGGCATATAAATTATACCGCTATTTTGAAATAGGCATATGTATTAAATTTATAATCACAAAATTGTCTGGTGATAAACAGGAATGTTAAGTAGCAAAACATTAAAGAATTATAGATAAATGTTTATTAAATATGTCTGAATTTAACTTAATTTACCTGTGATTCATTTCTAATTAATTTTATTTAAAATTTTTTTTACTTATCCATTAATATTGTGCTGCTATCTGACGGTTCTATGTTCCACACACACATATTCCAAATGGACTTTCATTATATCAACTCTCTTATATGCTAAATTAAATTGAATGATAGAAATAAATATTAAAAATTCCAGAGACTCATCTTCGACCGCTGTCACTGCTGGCCAAAATTTAAAAAAAATTAATTGCTTACCACAAAAGTGTTGTTAATTAGTTATTAGATTTAGGGGGTGGGTAAACAGGTTAGAATCCATAAGTATTATTGATCTTTGATCTCACATATGGTTGGATTCAAGGTACTTTTACCCGGACTGTGAATCATGTTGAATTAACATACAATTTTGCCTGGTACAATATATTATATAAGGTGAATCTTATATCCACATACAAATTTATATTTCATAAACTTAATAAATTGATATTTCTATTTAAAATTACAACATAAATTATTTCCTCATAAAATATAAAATTTAAATCATACTCACTGTACCACTTACTAGCCGATGTATGTATAGCATTTATTCATATGTGCATATATAATGCTACGTAACCAGCCGTGATAGTTATTTATTTAAAAAAAGATTTAAAAAAAGTTTGAATACAGCACAGATGGGTTTGATTGTTAAACTGAAAAGTGCAATGAGAAGGGATTAAACCTGACTATTGCAATATATATAGCTAACACATCAAATGAGAATAATTTGATTTTACTGCATATAAAGTTTTTTTTAACTGCAAACTGCAATTAATTTACAATTTATATATATCGAGTTAATACAATGTGGTCTGGCTAAAGGAATTGATTGCCGTCAGTGAATCATTGATCTTCTAACCATGAAAATTTAAATATTCGTATTGTCTACTTTTGAAATGCCTAATAGACTTCCTTTCAGGTAGCTTGGAATGTTCATGCAAGGATTGGAAAAAAGCAGCAAGTGGCTGATGCAGAGTGGTTCAGAATGTGCCATTTCAGAATCAGTGATGAATTACCTATACCTGCATGGAGGAAATTGCTCAAAACATATGAACTGTAATCTATGAATGAGTCTATTGACTCACAAAATTTGATTTAATAAAATTATATTTGTTATATGTTGTGATTTTTATTTTTAAACACCTATGTAGTAATGTTATTTTTATTATTATTATTTCATTCTGATCACTCGGGAATGTAAAACCCTACAATTCAATGTTAAAGAAGAGTTTACTTTAAGAAAGTGCAAGGAGAGCTGGGAGGGAAGGTTTAGTTTACTTGAATATTTTTTTAAATAAAATTTAGGTCTATTATCCTCCCATAGTACTTGAATTTTGCTCATTATCATTGTACAGGACTGGAGGTAAGAATTCTACTTATTGTACCAGTCAAAACATGTTGATCCATCTAACATGAGCTGGAACTCACCAAATGTACTTCAAACCCAGTCAAGATTGAGATTTAGGTCAGGAACCAACTTGGATTTGAACCCATTCTCTAAGCCCCAGATTAAACACCTAATGGATAACATAACAATGATGGCACATGAGAATTAATTTTAAATCTGGCCCACTAGTAGAGCAGAGAAGACAAAAAAACATCTATTAACTATGACTTAACTAAAATATGTATACGCATGGCTGTATGTTTGGAAGTGTAAAAAAAGGAATTCAAACTACTCAAACAAGTTAGACAATAAAAAATAGTTTAATATAATGACAAAATATTTACATGCATTTATAAATTAATTTATACATTAGTGTGTGCATGAATGAGCAAGCAGACTACCAAATGGTAGATGATTACATAGTGTCATTCATGCTATTATTTCTCATATGCTCTTTTATAAATTAAATAAATATATTATAAAAAACACACATCTTTGGTGGGTCCAATATTAAAATGCCAATCAATTATTAGAAAGAATTTACATAAAATTGCTTATTAATGCTTTGGGTTATGGTTCTGAAATGAGGTGACTAACATTATTTCAGGGAGCATTTGGAAATTCATTGTATATATATATAATATAAACTATTTTCGTGCCACTGAAGTCATGAAAATAAACAAAATACATTTGAAACATTATATTTGAATCTATGACAAAATATTTATTGAAAAATTATTTTAACAATAGTAAGATGAACGCTTTATAAATAACAAATTACGACAGTGGGATTGTATAAAATTGAAATAAATTTAATTAATAAAACTAGCAGTAGGTGGCATTTATATATGTTTTGAGCAGAGCACAATTTTAATATTAGAGCATTAAAACTGAGTCATGAAGCAAAAGAAATAATATTACATAGAAGATTTGCAGTGCTGACATTGGCGAAGAACTAACAGGAAAAAGGTCATGCTTCTGGACAAAAAACCGAAGTCTAAGCCCCCCTTCTTGGGCAGTGCTTAGAGAAAAGTGAATAAAGTATGCTGTGGGTGTCACTGACGTGCAGACCTTTCATACAAAGAAAGTGGATAGGCATAGTGTATGCCAGACTTATGGGAATCACCAGCAGAGGCCTTTTTATATGAAATAAGTGGTCCTGGGAAGGTCAACTATCCCCAGGATAAGGTTTGAGAAGAAATCTATGAGTTCAAACTTGTCATAACCCCCAGATTGGAAGCACACACACACACACACACACATATATATATATATATATATGAAATAAATAAAGTTTGATATCTGTATTCGTTTCACAATATATGTAATATACAAATCAATATATATATCAAAATACAGTACAATTTATATAAATTATAAAGTACTTTCGACTATACACTTTGTAGTCTTTATCAACTATATAACATTGAATAATCAAAACGAGACAACCCTTAACAATACCCATAGTTCAATTCAGATTTCCCACAATTCTGTTAGCTTAACATTTGATGACTGGTGATTCATTAACATTTGACGATTTCTTGAAATCAACATAGCTTCTTTTATTTTACGTTTATTATCACAACGTTCAATTTGAATAATTTTCATATTTTTATAATCAAATTTAAATCCATATTGACAAGATTTATTATGATCAAATATAACAGATGATGAAGGTTTATTTACATCTGTTCCATATTGATTCTCTTTTTGAATTCTATTATATAAAAGCATATGTTCTTTTATTCTCTTCTCAAATGTACACTTAGATTCACCAATGTATTGTACGCCGCATCCACATATCAATCTATATATAATAGAATTTTGATTAAACTTTGAATTTTGAATTTTAGAATTATTAAGCAATCTATTTATGTTATTTGTAGAGAAAAAAGCAATATGACACAAACCATTATAAATTTTCCTAATAAACTTGACCTGCTCATCTGATATAAATGGCATTGAAATCCATTTTATTTTGATATTTTTATTTTTAATTTTATTATAGTGTTGATTTCTTTTAAATCCTTTAATAATATTAGCAATTGGATTTTTATAATAACCAATTTTCAACAAGTCATTAATAAATAAATGTACATTTTTAATTTTATCATTAGAATATTTGCATAATTTTTCATTTCGAAATAAGAATGATTTCAATCCAGACAGCTTATGACACATAGGTACATGTGATTCATATGGAATAAAACCTCTAGTTTCAATTGGTTTAATTAACATAAGATAATCCAAACTGTAATCATTAAGAGTAACTTGAATATCCAAGAATTTTATGGAATTGTATTTCTCTTTAGTTATAACCCATTTTATATCCTTAATCTCATTTAATTCATTAAATAAATTGACTATTAATTCTTGTTTTCCACAAATAAAAACATCATCCACATATCTATGATATACTTTAATTTCTTGATATTTCAATTGTTTTAAAATTTTACTTTCATATGTTGATATAACAAAATTACAAATTTGAGCAACAGCAGGAAGACCCATTGGCCAACCAAAATTCATTTTATAATATTCATTATTAAAATTAACATAAATATTTTTATCAATAAACTGCAATACTTTTATAATAAAATTTATAATATCAGACTTTACATTTTTTGAAACAAGAGCATTATAAATAATATTAATTGACTCTATTCTATCTATTGATCCATACATTTCATTTATATCAAAAGTACAAATTGTGTCATGTAAATCTATATTTATATTCTTAATTTTATCTACAAAATCAAACGATGATGAAATAGTATATTCTCCAAAACCTAAAATATCTTGAAGTAATAATTCAATATATCTACATGTTTAATAATAATATGCACCACCAAAATCAACCATCAATCTCAATGGATAATTTTCTTTATGTAGCTTTATATTCGAAAATATCCTAGGGCAAATAGCAGATGATGGATATAAGTTATAATATGTATGACTATCAATACCTTTATTCTTAGCTTTTTTAAAATTTCATGCGAGATGTATCAATATTTATTATTTCACTATTTTGAAATTTAAGCTTTTTCATTTGATCCATAACTTTTTCATTATATTTCGCTCTTGTAAACAAACACATACAAGGCCCTTGTCTTCCTTTAAACACACTAAGTCATTATTTAATAGGAAACTTTTAAATTTATTAATTTGACTTAACCATTTATCATTCCTATTATATTTAAAATTTTTATTTTTAACTTCTTTAACAATGTTATTACAAATATTCGCATCACACTTAATCACACTAAATGAATGTTCTATTGCAGAATTCAATTCAAGATTACAATCTTTCCATCCACCACCAACATATTTCGATCCGAAATTTAAAATATATTTTTGACTGAAATCCAAATGTTAAGCTAACAGAATTGTGGGAAATCTGAATTGAACTATGGGTATTGTTAAGGGTTGTCTCATTTTGATTATTCAACATTATATAGTTGATAAAGACTACAAAGTGTATAGTCGAAAGTACTTTATAATTTATATAAATTGTACTGTATTTTGATATATATATTGATTTGTATATTATATATATATATATATAAAATCATGAAGATAAGACTGAATGTCAGTAATGCAGTACAGGTAAATGTCATTAACAACATTACTGCTTTAAAATAAATGCCCCTTGTTTGAATGCCATAATTTATATAAATAATATGCTATGCCACTAGAATATATATATAGAAATTTCGATTTCATTTAATAACTGAAATAGTAAAATATACATTGAGATTTAGACCTCCTCCTTTTCTGCTATTTACAATAATTCAACCTCACCTGATTTTATAATAACTGGAAAATTTAAGCATTTGAAATTTTAAGAGTATAAAAAAAAAAAAAAACTAGCAGTTATAGAAAACAACTAATAGGTCACTCTTTCAGATTTGAATAAATAATATTTTTATTTATTTAAAGTATATTCTTTATTAATAACACAAATTTTATATACTCTTTTTACCAGATCATTTTTGCTTAAATTAATTGTCAGTATTAGTCAGTGATGTATAATGTTAAAAACATATATGAGTTGAGAGAGTTAAATAAGCAAAAGGGATAAAACTGGGATCGATGTGAGTTCAGGCAAATTTAAATATTTCTGGAAGGTTTTTAAGTTTATGGTAAGGGTTGGTTATACTAAATTATTTACCTGAATTTGTATAATAATAATAATAGTGTTATTGTTTATTTCAAATAAATAATAGTAATTGACACACACACACACACACATATATATATATATATATATATTAGATGATTACCAGATCATTTAAAGCAAAAAATTGAAGAAGAATCAATCATAGAGTAAGCAGTGATGCAAGAAGTAGAACATCTAACAGAGTTGTAGCTGAAACAAGAAGAAAATAAGTTTGTTAAAGCTACACCATTCATAGTTGATATGAAAGTGGTATCTGACTTAATCAAAGAAAACCACCTTTTATTTTATACAAAAGGAACAACAGAAAAATGATCATAGATTTAATGAAACACTATAAAATATAAATGAAATGCACAAAAAGCTCACTGAGTGGAAACAAATAAAAGTGTTAAGTTTAATATAATTAAACAAATGATTAGAAAAATTCATGAGAAAATAAGGGAAGAGAGTCAGAATACAATAAAATAATCTCTGACAAATATGAGGAGAGATTGAGTCAATTGAAGTAGAAGCAAAAAAAAAATGGTGAAAAGACAGAAAAAATAAATAACCAAGTGACAAAAATGAGAAGTCAGTAAATGAGATGCAAGAAAATCTAAACGAGGTAACCGCAAAGTTAAATGGTTTAAAAATTATTGTGAAAAAAGCAATACGTGAGATTAAGCATGTGAATAAAGAGCAGGAAAAAAATAGACTCTTGCCTAAATAGAAACAGAACAAAGAAGAACAAAATAGGTGATGAAAAACATGAAGTTGGAAGATCTAGAATTAGATTGTCATAAAAGTGGCTCTGAGAAAAATAAAAAGAATCTGAAATGACAGAGCTTAAATGTAGCTTATTGAACATATCCCAGCACAAATCAGTTCTTAAAAATTATAATGTTTAGAGATCAGATAGTGAAACACTTGTAGAACATCTACATAGTTTAGAAACATATTGTAAGCTAAATTTGAGGTCAAAAATATAAATTAGCCATTGCATATAATCTCTTATTGAGTGATGCTATGGCATGGTAGGATTTTAAATTTGACATACCTACTATATTCTAGATATATAAAAAAGCTTTGTAAATAACTTTTGGACACATAGAGACAAGAAGTTAGCCAATACCAGATATTATAGAAAAAATTCTGTGGAAGTGAAAGCTACACTCAGCTTTTTAGATAATAGTTAACCAAGTTAAGAAAATCAGTTGCTTACTGAATGACTGAAATTCAATAGTTCATCATAACACACCCTTAAAGACTGAATATATAAGTGTAAGCATCAATAAAAATATCATAGCAAGTAGCCAAATTCCTAAATTTACTGGATATCAGTATGCATGGCCAATTAATAGACAGTCTGAAAAATCTCATGACCAAGCTTACATCAATATTCTAGAGTTAAAAAGTAGAGAATTATAGGCAAAATAAAAATAAATCATGGGGATCTTGAAAAAGTTATTGGTCAAGTGGAAATCAAAAGCAAAATAAAGTCTAGTTCAAACTGAAAGTGAAACTAGAAGCAAAGAAATTTATGTAAGCCTCAAACAAATGTGTGTCACTTACAGCTAGATGTAGCTATGATCCTGCTGAGAAGATAAAAAAAAGAGAATGTTAAATTTTTCTGGTTATCTAAAACAGGATCACCAGCATCACTCAAGAAACACTGGGAAAATATTAAAGATAAACTTTTAATTGAATAAAGAAATTTTGGAATGTTTACAACCTCAGATATAATGAAAAAGATAAATGATGATGATTTTTATGCTATTTCCAGATAACAGGGCAAAAATGCTTTTTGAAGTGCAACTGATTATGGCATAAATGAAAATATAATGCTCACCTATTGAAGCTAATCAATTATGAAATTAGAAACTGAATGTTATACTAGGCTCTGTGATAATTTGCAACATTCATATGAGTCACAGTGATTTGTCTAGCTGAGTTGATACATGTGTTAGGTTTGGAAACATTAGTTACTTGACATCTGTAGTGGTGATTAATTTTTTGTTTTAGAAAAATAATTTCTCCATTTGTTAGTGTTTTTTTAGTAGAAGTAATATGATTCAATTTGTATATATCAGTCAGTGAGCAAGTCTGTTTTTTGTGTTAATAAATATATGCAAGTTATAAAGCTACACTTGAAGCATAGTCCCAATGTAAGTGTGAGAGTTGACCATAGCCCCCTTTGGTATCCATCAGATGGATCAAATGGATTTATTGTAAAATGATTATTTATGTTATCAACCAATGTAAACACGAGTTAGGTAATGGAAAAATTCAATGGTGTTGATCAAAATTTCCACATGTATAGTTTACTTTTTTAATCAATAAGAATGTGTGAATGTGTAAAGAAAACATTACAGCAAAATAAGATATGGAATAGTAGAATAAGAAATAAAATATTTGTTTTTATTCTCATTGTTTTTAAGTGGGAGAGGATATGCAGTGCTGGAAATAGAAGCTTAAAAAGGTTACTAGCTAACAGAACATAGATGATATAATAGCTTGTAACAAGATTGTTTTAAATTTTTAATAATAATAATGGATTAAAAGAGAAATACAATGATGCAATAGATTTTTTGAATATACATTTATGTGTAGATGAAATATAAAAAAACTTTCTTGCTTAGATAAAATAAGTGAAGAAATAAAGACATAACTAAAATTTATAAAACTTTATTAAGATAAATGTCACTGAAAAATTTGATCACAGTAATGGCAGTTTAATAAAAGAGGGGGAAATATATGTATAACTATTTTAGCATTAAACATCACATGATCATCATTCTTTATGCTTGTACAAGCTGTTTAAACAGAGGCAAAACCTTCAATACAGCAGCGCCACTCAGTGCAAAACAGAGTAATCAATGGATGCAATAAAGTTTTTGCATTAAATCCCATTCTACTGCCTACTAATTCAATATCCATAGATTATTTTTTAGCTTGTGGATTTATCAGTGAGGAGTTTTAGATCTGAGAGCACTGCACCTAGGCCTTAGGATCTAATGTAATCCTCCAGCAGTCACCTTTTACCTTAGTAGCTAACTATAAAACTTTGAATCCAAAATGAAAACACAATAATGTTTTTAATTCAAGTTTATTAGCATGTATAGCCATATAGATCTGAACTCAGTTCAGCATTCATACTTTTTGTTGTCTTTGCCTCTTTACTAATCACAGTCACCATAATCCTATTGGGTAGGATTGATATTAAACCAATAAACAACTCATGATCACTATTGTTTATGCTTACACAAGCTGTTTAAACAAAGGCAATAAATCTCCATACCTTAATGCCATTCAGTGAAAGCCAGATTAATCAATATATGCAAGAAGGGTTGTGCATAAAATCCTGTCCAATAGGATTATGGTGATTGTGGTTATTAAATAACTAAAGACACCATAAAGTATGGATGGTGAACTGAGTTCAGATCTATATGACTATACAAGCTAATGAGCTTGAACTGAAAACATTATGTTTTCATTTTGAACTCAAAGCTTTATAGTTAACTAATAAGTTAAACAATAACTGCTGTAGGGTTGCATTATATCCTAAGATCAGGGTGCAGTGCTCTCAGATACAAAGCTCCTCACTGATGAAAGCCACAAGCTGAAAACTAGTCTGGGTTATTGGATGTGTAGGAACTAGATGGGGATTTTATGCACAAACCTTATTGAATTCATTCATTACTAAGGCTTGCACTGAGTGGTACTACTGTATGGATAGTTTTGCCTCTGTTTTTATTACTTTTATTTTAAAAAAGAAACATAGCAAAGTTGATTAGATTTGTAGATAAAAAATAATCTGCAAATCTGGTGCTTAATTGTAATTAAAAAATAAGAAAAAACCCAGTAACCTATTATGAATTTTTAATTAAATGCACAAATTTTAAAAAGAAAAATATGAAAGAATTTTTAAAAAGATTAAAAGGAAGGAGGAACCCCATTCTTTAACACTGGACTGGAAGATTAAGAAAAAAATCAATCTATCTCTAATTATTGAAAATAACAAGAGAAAAAAACTGTCAATGGAGAGAGAAAGTTAAATTTAGGAGAAACGTTTTGCTTTGTAAACTATATCCGTGGTTGAGATATATATCACTATGTTGGAAAATGATTTATTATATATAAATCACCATTATCACAAATAGAATACTTTGATTTATCGATTATTTTTTATTGATACAGTCACAGGAAATATTTTGCTAATTAATTTAAATGTGTATCAGTTTTGAGGACTACCTGAACTTGACCATAAAATGCCACCACATGGATAATTTACAACTCATTTATGCCTATAGAGAATGTGTGCCCATATCATTATTGAAAACAGAATAATCAAATTGTACAAATTGGAAGAATAAGAGACATCACAGATTTTATACCATACTGATCAGTAATGGCATTCTAAATATATTGTAGTATCAGGCTTTGGTTTCAAACCTGGTGACATTATCTCTGTAAATTCTTTTAGCTTATTTTCGATTCTAATATTATCTAAATTAATTTAAAAATAACTAAAATTATTTCCCATGTCATTAGATACTAATTAAAAAAAATTGCATCATAATGTAAAGTGACTGAATATATTTTAATAGGCGATTTATCAAAAATTATTTTTTTATTTATTGTAGTAAAATTTTGTAATATTGGTTATTTTATTCTAAGAATGATATAATAAAACTAATGACATATATTATGTTGGAAATATATTAATATATAAATAATTTTATGTGTATAGCAATAATAATAAAAACTATATATTAATAAATTTACTTAGTGATTTTTTTTCCTGCATGTATTTCAAAAGTAATTTTAAACATAAGCAAATATAGTAATAAATTATTGTTAAATCATATGTATGCATATACATGTATTTATCTGGGCATGGTTAAACAGTATTATATATATATATATATATATACTGATATAATAAAATACATATTCTTTTATATCTATGTTTTATATATATATATATATATATATATATATATATATATATTTATAAAACATAGATATAAAAGAATATGTATTTTATTTTAATATATGATTGAACTATATTTTCTTTTAGTTTGCAAAATTATATATTTTTTATTATTTTAAAACAAATTGTATAATATTTTATACTGTTTTTAGAAGGTATTTGAACATCATGAATGCTAGTATATGAGAAAAGTTTTTTCATAGGGTAAAATATACAAATAAATTTGATTCTTATTAGGAAAAACCACAAAAAATGAGTGAAATTTGAGGTTATAACATAAAAATACCTTAGAAACAATATTTAGAATAATGCCATAAATATGACATCACTAGAAAAACTATTCAAACCCTTGATATTATATTAAACTCTTTCTCAGTTTTGTCTTATTAGAAAAGCAGCACAAAAGTTAGTGCACATACATAACTAAGTTTATTTGAAAGTACAAATGAATATGGGATAAAAGTCACAAATCTATGTTTAGAAGATTTCATAATCTTTTGAAAATTTAGATATATAACATCAGATAAATTCATTTTTGTGATAAATATTGTTATATCAGTGCACAGTACTGCAATGTAAATTTACAAGAGTATGTTGAAGAAGTTAATAAATACTATTGTTGATATATAAATAATACTTGGATTAAGATAATACATTATTAAAATTGAAAAGCAAATTGTCAAAAAAGAAGTAATTTTTTTGGAATGGTAGTTACTTTTAATAATTATGAATTACATTTGACATTAGTGTATACAGAAGACATTATGAAAATTTTTAATAAAAACCATGTAGAAGGTTTTGAAGTGTGAAATATATAATTTTTACTTTTGTTTTTATAGTGTGTATTTATGTGGATTCTAAAATTTGACTGAATAAATAAATATTATACTTCCAATAGCAAATCACAATTTAGTTAACATTCCTTGTAAGTGAAAATCAAAGTTTACCAGGTAGTTCATTTATTTTAAAAATTCTTTAGGTTTAAGAATGCATGCATCTGTTTAGTAAACAAAAAAATTTCTTACCAAAAAAGTTAAAGCAAATAGTAAAAAAAAAATAGTGATGATTTTAGTTTGTTTAAAGAAAAAACAGGCAAAACTCTTTATGCAGTAGTGCCACTCAGTGCAAGCAAGAGTAATCAATGGATGCCAGAAAGCTTGTACATAAAATCCATATCTAGTGCCTACTTCACCAATATCACCAGACTAGTTTCTAGCTTGTGGCTTTTATCAGTGAGGAGACTTAGATCTGAGAGCACTGCAATTAGATCTTAGGATCTAATACAACCCTTCAGCAGCCATCTTTTACCTCTACTTAAGTACAAATCTATGAGTCTTAACACAGTAATATTTTCAATCCAAGCTCATTAGCTTATATAGTCATATTGGTCTGAACTCAGTTCAGCACCCATATATTTTGGTATCTTTGGTTCTTTAATAACCATATCCACCACTATCCTATTAGGCAGGATTGGTATTAAACCACTAAACATCACCATTTTTATACTTCCTCACAACTGTTATTAAAATAGGCAAAACTCTCCAAAGAGTAGTGCCACTCAGTACAAGCCAGAATAATAAATGGATGCCAGAAGGCTTGTGCATAAAATCCCCATCTATTGCCTACTCACTCAATATCCCCAGACTAGTTTCTATCTTGTGGCTTTTATCAGTAATGAGCCTTGGATCTGGGAGCCGGGCAACTAGTTCTTAGGATCAAATGCAACTCTCCAGCAAACATCTTTTATCTCTATGTAACTATAAAACTATGAGTCTTAAATTGAAAACACAATAATATTTTCAATTCAAGCTCATTAGCTTATATAGTCATATAGGTCTGAACTCAGTTCAGCACACATACCTTTTGATATCTTTGGTTCTTCAATAACCATAGCCACTACTATCCTATTAGGCAGGATTGGTATTAAACTATTAAACATCTGATGATCACCATTTCTTACGCTTGCTCATAACTGTTATTAAAACAAGAAAAACTCTCCATAGAGTAGTACCACTCAGTGCAAGCCAGAGTAATCAATGGATGCCAGAAGGCTTTGATTACTCTGGCTTGTGCTGAGTGGCACTACTGTATCAAGAGTTTTGCCTGTTTTAATAACAGTTATGAGTGAGCATAAGAAATGATGTTTAGTAGTTTAATAACAATCCTGCCTAATAGGATAGTGGGACTATAGTTATTAAAGAATCAAAGACATCAAAATGTATGCATGCTGAATTGATTTCAGACCTATATGAATATGTAAGTCAATCAGCTTGGATTGAGAATATTATTGTGTTAAGACTTATAGATTTGTAGTTAAGTAGAGATAAAAGATAAACACTGGAGGGTTGCATTAGATCCTAAAATCTAGGTGCAGTGCTCTCAGATCTAAGGTGCCTCACTGACAAAAGCCACAAGCCACTAATGTGGGGATATTGGCTGAGTAGGCAATAGATAGGGATTTTACACAAAGCCTTCTGGCATCCATTGATTACTCTGGTTTGCACTGAGTGTCACTACTGTATTGAGAGTTTTGCCTGTTTTAATAACAGTTATGAACAAGCATAAGAAATGGTGATTATGTGGTGTTTTGTTTAAAGAAAAGTATATTTATTTGCTTATTCGTCCATAGTAAAAAAAAGAAAGTAAGTTTCCATGTACAAATATTTATGGATGATGGATGATTTTAATGAAATTTATATGCTTAATAAACATATATAATGTAAATGTCTTTATGAAATATAAATTAACAAATTTATGTTTAATTTGATGATAAAATAGTAACCAAATTAAACATACTAATCAAGTCTTGCAAGTTAATATGTGTACTAGTATATAACCAATTTCGGTTTCTTAGTACAGTGTCTTCAGCACATGATTATAAAGTCCACATAATAATTTATGTTTAATAAATAAGTAGAAGTCACTTCAAAGGTAATGGTTCAAAAAGAAATACGTATCTGCTATATATGGTTTTTTTATTATTATTACTTTTATTATTAATAATAAATTTTACTTTTATTTAATGAAATTGGTTTTTATACTCATTCATAATAGAGAAGTCACACTCATTTATTAATTCTTTATTCATATCTTAGTATACTGTAACTGATCATAAATTATATAAGGGAATTCCTGAGAAGATAAATAATATTATAAATATTAATATTTTTGTGGAGTAAATAATTTTAATAATGTAGAAAAGCTTAAATATTTATCCCTTATTTAAAAAATACATTTTATATTCAATAAAATCTCTTTGTAATTTAAACTATCTTTTAATAATCTAAAGAATTTATTTGTTTATATTTCACGTTATGAGAGTCTGTATTTTTATATTTATGTAATATTATATTAGCTAGCGTGAACATTAGGTAATCATTGTACATGTTTCATTTATTTGTTATCATTATATTTAACATTGAATATGTTAAGTAATTTTAAGGATATTAACTTCTTCAAACAAGACAGAAACTATTACAATCACAATCCAAATTTAAATACAATCTGACTTATATTCAGCTTATTTCAAAATTTCATAAAAGAATTTATTGCTAACTAATTTTCACCTTATATAAATAAAGAATTTTAAATCAAATATTTATAATATAATAAATGCAGCATTATTTTCAACTTTTATATTTTACTTTTAGTCTTTATTAAGAAACTAACTGCTATGAATAAATATTTCAGCAACACAACTTTATTAGATTGTTCAGCCATTTTAAAACGACAATTTACAAAAGTTGCCTTGAATGTATATAAGGGTTAGCAAAAGGGAAAGATTATTTTACATTAGCTGGGAAACCTAGTAAAGTTGGAATAATGAATTGTTTACCAACAGCCCTTAGTTCATTGGTCAAAATTGGAGACTATATATATAAATAAATTAATATTTTTCGGAATAAACCATGTATTATTTTGCATTACAATCCGATATTTCAACGGATTAGTAACTGCCATTATATTAACTTTTGAAAAAAAAATCGTTAGATCTCAAACAATAATGTGACTCAGTGCGAGATGAGAAATGAGATTCAACTTGAAGTAGTTCAGCATTCGCAATATGAGGCTTATCAAAATGTTTATTTCCCTCAGTTTTTTTACCTATTAATTTTAAGTTAATATTAGATAAAATGCGGCTATTATTATATTTCAAATATATGACTTAAAATTTCTACATTTGAATGGGCTTTAAAATAATTAAGTAACAAACGTTTCTCCAAAACTTAAATTAGGCAGGCATCAATGAGTGCTTTTTATATCCAGATTATAATAGCAAATAATAATTTTGCATAGGCAAGCAATCTAGTAAAGTGGGGATGCTGAAATATTAATCAACAGATTTGGGTTCCATTGTTTAAGATTGGAGATTACATATAAAGGTTGAAAATTAAAATTGAATTTTTTTCTTTTCTTTTTATATCTCTTTCTCTCTTTTTCTCTCTCTACAAAAATTTAATGTTTTCAAACGAAAATAGACCCAAAGAATTATCTTGTTTTTTGATAATTAAGAAGAAAAAATAAGTACAGATGAATATTTCAATAAGACAAAATTGAAATTTCTTATCACACATATGATAGGTAATAACAACAGTTTTGAAAAATCATGAAATCCATTGGAAACCATGCATAGATAGTGGTAGTAATTGAGAATTGATTGTAATTATTTCTTTAAAAGTTTTCCAAAAGTAAACTTTCTTTTTACAAAAGCTTGACACCTTACAGTTTCATTTTTATAGAAACTGAAAGACAAAAAATACTTTTGGGAGTATTTGTACATTTAAATTATAAATTATCATCACATTGGCTGATATCATATATTTGGAAATAAATGTTTTTTTATTTGAATTTTATTGACGTTTCAACTTTGAAATTTATTTGAATCAAAATTTACAGCACATATTAAATTTATTATTATGTACCATTATATATCATTGGTATCTAATACAAACCCTCTCTACTGTGATTACTGCCCTTTATATATGTGGTGCAATGAGTATTTGGCTTGAACAATCTTTTTATTTTGTTCAATTTTACTCTTGTATAAATATAAATTTGTACAACCAACATTGTGGCTTGTACATTTTTTCATGCTTAAATGTCACTTCTGTACAGACATATACTTTACAGAATATTAATAGCATAAATGAATAAATTTAGCATATTGTGGTATATAATAATAATAATAATAATAATGCAATACATGTTTAGAATAAGAAAAAGATTAACATTTAAAAAAAATCAATACACTAATATTTTATAAAAGCAGTAGTATAAGCCTGGGTAGACAAAATAATATTTAATAAATGGCAGTGTATATATATATAAGCTCTTAAGCTTTTCAAAATATTTCCAAGCCCAGACAGGATTCTGCTATTGGCTTCCCCAGTGAAGTGCTAGGACATTCAAGCATTAGATTAAAAATACCAGGAAAAGCCCAGCACTTTATCTAATGGATAACTATTAAGTAAAAAATCTGAAATGTTCAGACATTCATATGTTTTACAATCCAGTGATCTAACTTAAATAGTCATATGGGACTGAACCAAGTTCAAATATCCATATATTAATAACTTTAGCAATATAAAAACACAAAAGCCTTAATAGCAAAAAATAAAATTACAAAGAAATCAAGTCATATGTCACATGACATAATTTAACAAGCTTGTATTACAAATGTTATAGATAGGGCTCAACAATTTGCAAGCTTTATATATAACATTTGTAATAGAAGTTTGTTAAATTAGGTCATGTGAGATATGACATGATTTCTTTGTAATATATATTGTAGCCTTTTGTTAAGGCTAGGTATGCTGAAAAAAGTCAATTCCTTAAAAAAATTTAAACTAAGGTAGTTGTAAGAGTTATAATTGTAATTATAATGATTTAAAAGGGACTTAAACTTATTAAAATGAATACATAAGTAGTCATAGAGTATTTAGAAACCATTCTAACTATTAAAATTATAGAATAAGAGTAGAATAATTTAATATTCAATAAGTAAAATAGAATAATATTAGCTATGCTTGAAAATATGTTTAATATTCTATTAAATAAATATTTTAAAATTAATAGTTCACAATGTAGTTATAAATATAGTTGAATAAATTAATAAATCTATTCTTAAAATAAGTTAAATCTATTTAATAATTTTATTTATTAAAGTAATTAATATTTTGTGGTATACCAAATGTTTTAACTTTATTTATTGTGTACAAAATGTTAAATTTACTATTTTAAATTTATTATTATACTTAATATTTCATATGATGTATCTTTTTAGATTAAATATTCATTTAATTTTATTTCAGACAGTAAGTTTCAAAAATTGCAACATTTATGTCTGAAAAAGCTTATCACATAATTGGTAATATGTGCATAATGCTTACATGAATTCAATGAAAATTATTGATAAAGTGTAACATTTGAACATGATAAAATAAGTTTGTAATAATATTTAAATTAGTTTTTTAAGATATTTTAAACTAATAAATGTAGACTAAAATTGGTCCATTAAATTAAAATTTTTCTTATAATTTAATAAATTAGTAAAAATTAATAAATTGTATTATTTTAAAATATTTTTGTTTGTTGAATAGAGTTATAAAATAAATTAAGTATTAAATATTTTATTATATTTTTTATTTAAAAGATGATTCATTATTTTATTTTCAATTTTAAAACTACTTAATTTAGGTAATATGTAAATTAGTTTACTTATCTGATTCTATTTTATCCAATCAAATCTCTTAATAAATGAGGTATAAATACAGTGTGTGAAAATTAGGGCTGAACACTTTTATTATAAATATTTTTGTTTCAACTATTACTTATTATTAAACAATATAAAGTTATATTATTATTGACTTGTAATATACTGAAATCTAATAGTAAATTATTTAAAATTTTAAAATATTATTATTTTATAAAGTCCAAAGAAAAAAAAATATTTAGTTCAACAATATGTGTGGGTAAAGCAATTTAATTTTCCTATCAGTAAACTGTTCAGAAGCAGAAACTTATAGTCAAGTGTATCAGTGAATTAATGACCAAAAGCTGAAGGATTTATGGAAGCATATTCTTACCAAGGTTATGTAAGAATTTAAACATTTTTTGTTATGAAATTCTTTGAAATTATGGGCAATATTTTCTAGGAGTATATTATATATAATGACCATTTTCATATTGATAAAATTAATAATTTTTAAAAGACATTATTTTGATATAAGGTATTAGAAAAGATGGAAATGTAAATTACCTTTAAATTTTGAAAGCCATTGGAGATGAACTATAATATATCATTTTCTAGAATATTTATATCATTATTTTTAAATAATTGGAGTTTTAATGTTTGTCTTCAAAACAAATATTGATTTGGACTTGTGTAAAAAGAAATTTTAAAGGTAAACTATGGAAAATATATAATTGAAAGATGTAAATATTTTAATATGATAATTGCTGTTTATTTGCTTCATTTTTTTTAAAAGAAGAAAAAAATGCTTAATGGAAGAATAATATATTATTAAGAAATAACTTTTAATACTAAAATCTGAATTCATTTATTTTCTGTTTTATTGTGCCTTATTGGAATATAAATTAAAAATGATAATACATCTGTTTTTATTTGCAATCATGAGCTCAATAAATATTGCTGACGATGATACATCTATTGCTGAAGAAGTTAGATACATATGTGCATGGAAGGAATGAATTACTAAAATTAAATTGATATTTTAGCTGATATAAAACAAATTATTATTACCCTGGAGGAAAGTTGCAGAAATATAGAATGTGAACATTTTTTTGCAACAAGATGGATAATATTTTTTGTGATTTTTCCAGATTTAAAAGTCAACAATTATTATTTTCTTATTGTTGTTAATTTATGTGCTGAGGAGAAGAAAGTTGGGAGAAGAAAAAACTTTGAACAAGGACTGTTACTTTGCAACCACACAAATTGTTATACCCCCAATTTATTAGTAGAATTTGAATGAAGGACTTACAAAAAGAGAAGAAATACACAAGTTTGAATTTTAAACAATTCAAAACAAAGCATTATTAGTTCTTATTTATTAATTCTAAAAAAATATTAACATTAAAAATTAAGGCTTGTTTTGATGTTTATATTAGATAAGTTGAACTAATAGACATTTTGATTACCATAATCGTAATTTTAAAATTGGTTAACAATTTTAAAACTTTGGAAACATTTTTTTTAAAAAGTATATGTTATAGAAGGCATTGTATGCATGGAGTTTATGATTTTTCATTGCTATGTATTGGAGAACAGAAGTCATCTAAATGTGGTTATAAAACTATTTAATCTCATAGGTAATTTTAATTATTTTTTGATATTTGATGGTATAATTTTTCAAAATTGTTTGGAATTTAAATATTTATATTATGCTGAAAGAATGAATGGATATAAGGATGTGTGAATTAATAACACATACAAATTTTATTGATTAATATAAGCTATAAAATAAAAATATGCATATATTTTGATGGTAAATTTCATTATGACTTTATTCATTATTATAATTTTATATGTTTTGTGAAGTAAAACAATATTACATTTATTTAAAAATATATTAATATTAGTAGTACATTTTTATCAAAGTCATTTGTATTTGTGGCAGAGCTTAAGTGTTTGAAACCATTTCTTTAAATGTTCAAAGTTTTGATGAATATAAAATGCTAGTTTTGTTTATTATTGAAAATAATTGTTCAGTTTATTTTACAATGTGGATTGTTTAAATCTATATAGAATTTTTATATAGTAGTGAACACGGGAGTAGGAAATAAAACCCTGGATGTGTATATTTTAGAGTATGTCAAGAAGATAGAAAGATTATCCTATATTATATCAAAGTGGATAATGTCCAGATACAGTTAACAAAGCTTGTATTATTGTATTTTATTTCCATGGACAGTGTTGGTTATTTATATTTTGGTAGTCTATAAGTGTTAAAAGAGCCATGACATTATTTTATATAGGTATTAGATTGTCATACCTAATATTTTATACTGTTTGCCATGTGAATTAGTGAATTTATCATTATACTATTGAGTCATTACTTTAATTATTCCTTCATATCCTATACATTATATCACTATCTTAATTTCATTGGTAATGCATTGTGGAGTTTACTATTCTGTGAGTAGAATAATGAATAAACTTAGAATGATGCGTTGTTTTAAATTAGATAGCAAGATGGATTTTGAATTAAGTTGAAGTAAAAATGATCTTGAATATTGTCTATTCCTAGTATTTTAATATTTTTGGTATTTTTCGATTTTTTTCATAAAATCAATAATATTTAAAGAAATGCATATTTTATAAGAAACGTCAGAATGAGAAATGTGAGTGTAATTATGAATGCTTATTTATCTTATTTAATTTTATATTTGTGTTTGAACATGTAAACATATAATAAAACTTAGATTGGTACCAAGCAAGGTATTTTAGTACATGAATAAACATTATTTCGCTG
The DNA here is from genome assembly GCA_028023455.1 of Epiperipatus broadwayi. Lineage (NCBI taxonomy): Eukaryota > Metazoa > Onychophora > Udeonychophora > Euonychophora > Peripatidae > Epiperipatus > Epiperipatus broadwayi. Next base: position 3,297,456 of record JAQFVV010000065.1, read on the forward strand.
ATTTATATTTTATGAATATAAAACGAACCCAGAATATATTTTGTCTAATTGAAATATTGTAATTGTATAATAATACTATTTCATTAATTTAATTGATTTTGAATCTAACATAATTTTGAGAAATAAATATTGAAATTTTGAATCTGTTTGCTGATTAATAAGCCACAGTGAAGGCTTATAACATTTGTGATTTTTTTTTGTTTTGGTAGTATGTAATCTTATAATCTTTTATGTATAATTTTGTGTATAATTGTTTAGATTTTAGTATTCTATTTGTTAGCTTTAGCAATATTTAACTGTAGATTTATTGTATAAATTTTGTTTGTGAACTTAAATAAATTTGTTAATGTTGTTTTTATAAAAACCTTTGTCAGTGTTATTTATTGATCTATTCACTTCCACTAAGGAACAGAATTAAAAATTGAACATATAACATATTTTGCACATAATAAGTGAAACTGATATATTTAAATGATAATTATTATTCAGAATATGATACTGGAATATCTGATTATTATAATATTATTTTCTAGTCATAATCAATTATTTAAATTGCTACTATATAATTGTGTATATCTTTTATTGTAACATTATTTAGATTATACCATACATTTAACATGCCATGTGAGAAATAAGAGAATTGAATTATTATAATATTATTACTATTATTATATTTTTTCTGATTATTAAGTCATAAATATAACTAAATTATTAATTAGATTAAGTGTAGGTTTTTTATTATTATTATTATTATTATTATTATTATTATTATTATTATTATTATTATTATTATTGTTGTTGTTGTTATTATTATTATTATTATTATTATTATTACATGGCAGTTTTGTTATATGAAATTGGTGGGATAATATTCTTATGCAAATTTAATTAATACTATTATAAGGTAATGGGAAAGTCAACATTGAGAAAGGTGTAAGACAAGGTGACTCCATATCTCCAAAACTTTTTACAGCAGTGCTGCAAGAAGTATTTTGTGGATTAAAATGGGAAACTAAAGGAGTGAAAGTAAATGGAGATTATTTAAGTCATTTAGATTTCGCAGATGATGTAGTTGTTTTTGCAAATAATGCTTCCGAGCTGCAGGAAATGTTGCAGGAGTTATCAGATGAAAGTAGGAAAGTAGGACTAAAGATAAATGTTAAAAAGACTAAAGTAATGTTTAATCGATTTGCTCAAAATATGAAAATAAAGATTGATTATGATGAATTAGAAGAAGTTAAGAGTTACAAATACCTTGGTCAGATTATTAATACAGATGGAAACATAATAGAGGAAATTAATCATAGAATTAAACTTGGTTGGAGTGCTTTTGGTAGAAATAACTTGATATTAAAAGGAAATATGCCTATGTGTTTGAAAAGAAAGGTTTTTAACAAATGTGTTTTACCAGTTCTTACTTATGGATCTGAGACTTGGACACTTAATAGAAGATCAATACAGAGACTTCAGACCACTCAAAGAAGTATGGAGAGATGCATGTTGAGAGTAACAAGAAGAGATCGAAAACGCAATGTATGGGTAAGAGAACAAACAGGTGTTACTGACCTCATTGAAAAAATTAAAAGATTGAAGTGGAGTTGGGCTGGACATATTGCTAGAAGAGATGATAATAGATGAACAATTAAAATTTTAAACTGGACTCCAAGAGATTGTAAAAGACCCAGAAGGAGACCACATGTAAGATGGATGGATGAAATAAGAAAATGTGTAGGAGTGATGTGGAGAAGAGAAGCTAAAGATCGGAGATGGATTAAACTTGGAGAGACCTTCATCCTGCAGTGGATTGATAATGGTTGATAATGATGATGATGATTATAAGGTAAATAACATGTTATATGGTGAGGTATGGTAATATAGAACTTAGCCAAATTAACAAATTAAAACATGTTTATTTACACACATGCAAAACAAATGTAAAACATCAACATAATAGTCAAATGAAAGGGAAGTAAATTAATTATGGTCTTCTTTGCTAAGGATTAGAACATTACTAAATTAAGGGTAAACAATTCTATTTTTTTTAGTTATAAAATTTCAAGAGAATAAGTGTTTGTCTAGACATTGATTTGGTATTTTATATTTTCATAGGTTTTTGTTGTAGTTTTGTTTCTGGAGTGATCACTTTTCTCCTCATCAAAGCTAATAAAGTTCATAAGCAGATTTTCATAGCTATTTTGGCAGCTGTTTTCTCCTCTAATCCAAGTTGGTGCATATCATGGTCTTTTTCACAATAAAGTCTATATTTGCAGATATGGGTGTCAGAAATGGTAGACAAAGGTTTTTACTACATGTCAGGCATCAGATGTCAAAGAAAGCAGGTGGTGAACACTGAATGTTTAGATGTCCAGGAATATTGCTATACATTTCTGATTGATGACCAGGAAACTTTGTATAGCAAACAGGCAATGGAATGAATGATTAGCAATCTACTATTGACTTAACTCATAGCAAATCACCAGCAAATTTTATAGACTTCTCACAGCAAAACTTGTCAGAAAAATAAAAAATTTGTAGCTTTTATACCTTTGCCATGCATTGTCTGTCTACCAACATTATTAATTAATTTTTCAAATTGCTTTTAATTAGTTAATCTTCTCTTTTAACTTTTTAATCACAATTTAATCAAACTTAATTATCTAATCAGTTGAGCATACTAAATTTTAATAAAATCAAATTCTTTCTTATCAGATAATTTATATAAATTAGAGATCTTTAATTAGATCGCTTAATTATCTAATTTCAATTATTGTTTTTGCAGCGAAATTAGTTTACTAAGTAACTTTATAGTTACTTTTCCATAGTTAAATTTATAATTTATTCTTTTGTTTTTATAATTCATCGGAATTCTTTTTTTCTTCAGCTAACAGAAAGCAGATAAGTCTTCTTTTAAATATAAAATTTTAAAACTTCTTTGTTTTAAACCCGCTTTTTGATTTTATTAAAGAAAAATATTTTTTTTATTATTACTTAATAAATTAACTGTCTCCCGTTTTTATTTTAATTTTATTTAAAAAAAAAAAAAAATTACTTTTTTTAAAATTTTTTATATTTAAATCGTTCTGTGTAACACGTGTATAAGTATGTATCACAATATATATGATATTTAAATATATAAATAAAAATGTTTAAGTGTGTAAATCTGCACAAAGATGATAATCAACAAAAGAAAAGAAAATTATAGTACATTTGTTTTTATATACGGATGACAACAAATTCAAAAACAAAAAAAAATGGAAGCAAAATGAAACATGGATCCATCAACATAACAAGTAGAACAACCAATGGAACAAAGCTAATTGTATAAGAAGGTATTCCAATAATGCCAAAGCCTTCAAAAAAGAAATCAGGCACATTTAATAGTGAAATTCTGTATACACTTATGAAAGAATTTAAATAAAAATTAAAAAAATATACAACAAAATCACCAAAATGCTGCAAAAAGTTGAAGAAACTCATTCAAAAAATATAGAAAAACAACAAGATTTGAAGAAATCCAACAAAGAAATTAGGAAATGTTGAAAAAACAATTAATAGAAATGCATTTAGAACTTAAAAAAAAAAATAGAGATAATGCATTTAGAGAAATACATTCAAAATTTGAAGAAATGCCTTTAAAAAAATGAAGAAAAGCAACAAAAGACAAATAATGAATTTAAAGAAATGCATTAAGAAACAAAAGAAAAGTTTAAAGTAGTACAAGAAACCATAAGTACTCTGAATCTGGAGATAGCAAGTGAAATATAAGAGTAAATACTACAGAAAGTAGAATAGATAGAAATAATATTACACCGTGATTTAGAAAAAATGGTTCAAAAAATCTATTGAATTCTATAAATATAAATTGCAGGAAAGTATGCAAAATATATAAGAAAGAATAGAAAAAATGGTAGTAAGAGAAGAAGTAAACAAAGATGATGGGCAAATGAAAAATGTATTATGTACAGAAAAACCCATAGGCATTCAAAAAAAAAATGCAGAAAACTCAGAAATAGAAGTTGGCATCATAAATGAAATAAAGCTCTATTATGCAAATATAAAAATAATACATGAAATTGGTTTATAAAATCATAAAGAATTTTAAAAAGATAGTAAAAGTGGCATAAAATATATAAAACCAAAAGAAAGACACAAAACCACAACAGTATAAAAATTATGAGACACTCAATTGCAACAGGTAAGATGCCAGTGGAACACCTTGACAGTTTGGAGAATTATTTCCAGATGAACTGGCTAACAGAAAGAGAGCAAGTGGCTATTGCCTATAATCATTTAATAGGATCTTCTAAGAAATAGTGGAACTCATTAATAGAAAATAACTGTCTGTTTTGGATGTAGAGAACAAATTTTAAATAATTTTTGATCCAAAGATCAACAAGAAGTGATTAAATATCAAATTATACAGGAAAGATTTTACATAGAAGGTAGTGAAAGTTATACCCAATTTTTTAAAAGTTAAGTGTAAAAATTACTGATACTATCTGAATGTGGCATGACAGATAGCCAGATCATTACAATTATTTAACATAATTAACCCTCTCATGTTGAACAGATAAGCATCAAAACTGAGTGAAAAACAATAGAAAAAGTGGCTGTATGTTTAAATGCCATCAACATGAGCCTCCAGAATCAAGTTGGAGAAGGCAAACCTGCCATATCAAACCAGCAGTCAAATAAAAAAAATTAAAAAGTGAGGCATCAATTGGTTGTATTATAGTAAAATTTGACTGAAGATCCTGCTTCTTCAGATGATTGCTAAAAAGAAGTTTCAGTAACAGTGATAGAACATACATATCTTATTCTAGAAGCCTCCCAAACCCAAGGAGACCAGACACTCCAGAAAAATTCCTAAATAATTTACTTTGCCAGGCACTAGTAGTGGAATAAAAGAAAATAGAAGTAGACCCAGAAAACAAAGAAAATGGAATGCAAACCAGAATAAAGAAATCAGCAGTCAGTCAAAAGATGGCAGAACATCTTTCAAATCCATTCAGATAAAAATTCCATCACCACTTTGGAAATATTTAAAGAAATGTAAAACTTGATGTTAGAAAAATAAAGATTGGCTCATTTCCTTTCTAACCTGAACCTGTTAAAAAGAAAATGTTTTAAGGAGAAAGAAAATTACTTGTAAAGTTTGCAAAAGTTAAAATATATGGAAGTCCTGAAAGTGACATTAAAATTACCAAAAAAAAAAAAAAAACAGAAGAAATTACCAGCTTGCTAGAAAGCAAAAGTGATTATTGATATTGAAAATATTAAATTAATAATTTAGATGTTGGAAATAATTAAGAAACATGTGGCTAGGATAGTTATTTATTGATTTATGCAAACGATGGAAAAAATTGCACTTATATTGTTTAGATATATTTTATTTCTTGTGATGTATTGGGATTTGGTCATATATGTGACACACTATGTTAACATGTGATATTTTGAAATATATATTGTCTGATTTACTAACTCACCTGTAAGGCTGAAAATAAGCAAAGTGCAGTTTGAGTTTTTGTTGAATTTAGCAGCCTCTAAGACCCAAAAGGGAGCAAGATTTTATTTTCAAGTGTTATATCCATCAGTCTATAACACTTAATAGGGGATATGGATTATATTTTATTTTTGTGGGTAAGATCATCAGAAGTTCATCTGGGATAATCTTTCATGTTCATGTTTCATCATACATCTTAATGGCATATGATGGAGTTCTTATAGATCCTAAAGTTGAAATTTTATGTTTTGTTTATGGCATCCAAAACAAAGCAAATCTCTGAATATTATAAACATATATATTCTGTAAAACACTATCTGTGAAGTTGAAATATAAAAATAATTAGAGAAATGAATCAAAGTTAGAAGTTTTGTAGTCAGCCTACAAATGAGAAATGAAAAGTTACTCTGTCCCATTATCTCATCTTAAAGGGAGAGGATTTGTAACTATAACAAATCTGATGCAGCTTAGATTAGTTATATTACAAAGTTGCAGAAAGAAAAAAATGTTTTATAAAAACTCATGTGGACTGACTAATAATTATACAAAGTGCCATTGGCAAATGTGTACATATATATTTGTCATTTGAGTAAACTGGCTAAAAAATTAAAAAAAAATTAGTTTATGCAATTGTTCATATTTTATAAATTTACTTTGGCATATATAAAATAGTAATGATAAATTGCAAAAAAGGAAGAAGGAATAATAGTCTCAATATATAAAAGAATTTAAATTGCACAGTTTCTACCATTCTAAATTTGAACCCTTTTTAATTTTTCTATTTTGAATTCAGTTTTAAATATTTTTTTTTTCAATTTTACAATAAAATTAATAACAAAGCTAAATATAATATTAAATTTTGAAATTAATCATATTTTTTCCCTGTGTCATATTTTAGAAATTATTGAACTAAATGTCGGCAATGATTTTTCTTTTTCCAAACCGTTTGCTAATAAAAGATGAAAATAGAGTGTTTTTTCTTTCACGCATTTATATAGCAAATCATAATAATTTATTCCGTTACATATCAATACATAATATGATATTTTTAAATTTATTTTCACAGCATGTTTTCCAACAAACATGTTGTTTTGGGAAAACAGGTCAAATATTGTAACTAGTTGGTGATGGATTTATTGTTTGGAAAACACATTGCTGAACAACATCATATAGATATAAATAGGTATAAAACAAGAAATTAGGCATTCCAGTTGAATCCAAATCTATTTGGATTCCATATTGCTTTGCATTCTAGCCCAGTCTACTTTGAAAGCAGTGTTGCAGTGATCCATGACAAGAAGAAAAAACAACCACTAGTTTAAACTACTTTTCACTGTAACTTGGATAGCTATGTTTTCAAAGTACTTTTTAATACTCTGGTGATATCAGCCAGGATGATGTCTTTATTTAGCAGAAGACTATATGCAATATGTGGTTAGACAACAGAAAAACTACAGTAGCCACATATTTGGAAAATGCAGTCAGGTCCAGAAACTAAAACAAAATTTGCAAAAACAGTCAGTGCAATATCTCTCTAATACCCCATGAAATAAGAAATGGACAGTGCTGTATAAATTTCTCAAAATTTTATTGACATTATACCTTATATATTATCATCAGTGCTGCTATATTTACTCTCTAACATCACCAATGCCTAAGGATGAGAAGTGCCATCGTCTGAGCAATTACAATTTAATGACAAAAACTAGAAATTAATTTTAAAAATAGTATATGCAGAAAACTGTGCTATTTGTGATTGTTTCAATATTTAATGTGGTAAAATCTTATTATTATCAACACTATACATTATAAACATAAGCCTAAACTTAAATTAAAAATATATTACTATGACTTTTATTATTTTTGTATAGTTTATATGCTACAGTTTTATTTATTCAGTGTTAATAAATTGTTAGGTTATTTTTTTATTAACACATTTAGTTTGTGTTTGTAACTTAATGCAAATATTAAGCTATTAACATACTTATTCTAGTCAATATATATATCCTTAATAAATCTTGCAATCCACTGGGTGACATGCAGAGATGGTGGTGATAAATTGCAATTGATAATGATTATTTTTGTAAAAGTTTTCCAAAAGTTTCTTTTTAGAAAGTTGGTGTCTTTGAGTTTCATTTTTATTGAAAGTAAAAAAAAAACTGATAAAATACTTTTATAAATTATCGTTAACATCATATATTTAAAATTGAATCATGTTTTTATTTAAATTTTATTAACAACTTAACTTTCATGTTTATTTATATAAAATTTTGTGGTACATATTGAATTTTTTGTTATATATCTGTATATCTTTGATTGCATATGATTCCTAGTTTAAATCCATATTTACTGTTACAATATATAAATGGCATTCAGAATTGTATAGATTGGTATAAATTGGCTATAGCTATTATTTATTTATTTTATATTGGTATATTAAATATTGTAGAGTTTATCCCTGAGTGTTTTGATTATATGTGTGTTTATATGTCTACACACATTCAAATAACATTTTTGGATTTTCTATGTAGACTATTGCTTTTTTACTGAACTATCATTTAAGCAGTATCTCATTTGATACAATTTGAAGAGTATGAATAGTTATGTAACTGTTTTTATTACCAGATATATTGTAAATAAAACCAAAAAATCGTAAGCTAGTGTGATTACAGCAAAAATTTTTTTTTATATAATCTTAATACTTTCTTTAAAAATTTTTCTAGTGAATATGTCAGCTTTCATCTCTTTCCCTACTACATAATTTAATTCATTTTTCAAAGTATTTATCATTCAAAATTTTGAACATCATAACACATTATTTTTGCTATTAAATGTGTCTTTCGTTTGTCAATACAAATTTTAACATTGTCAGTTAAATTAAATAAGCTGTAAGATCAAAGATCAAATAAAAAATTTATTGTAATAATATTTAAAATAAATTCAACATTTCATGTAGATGAAAGTTGAATGACATAGCTACATATTTTTCAAAAATTTGGTAAAAAATCACAACAAGTAAATAATTTTTCTGCTTCTGTGAGACAACTGTATTTCACCAACTTTATAATTTTTTCCAATATAAATAGTTCATTTATATTATATTAATTATCAATATTTCCTAATTGTATCAATCTCTAATTTAATTTTTAGAGAAACATGATTTAAATATCAATCATCTTCTTTATAAAAAAATCAAATCATTGCTTTGTTGCATTGAATTTTGTAAATCAAAGTAAAGAATATCTTGAAATTAATACATTCCATTTATGCAATGATACGATTAAAATTAATGTCATAGAAAAAATATTATTTTTACATAGTTCTAAAGTTTTGGATATTAAAATAAATTTCATTAAAGTTCTGTACTAAAAGTAATAAAGTAACAATGAACAGATGTTATCATTTAGTTACTATTTAATATCTTCATTACATTAACCGGTCTTTGGGGGAAAGGCAAAATTTGCAAACATGCACAACTAGCTTTCAATACTTACCAACAAAATATCACAATTGTGCATCTATTTTAGATAAATATTTTTTATATTTTCTAGTAAAGATTTGTTCGATGAATTATCTGTAAAAAATAGAATATTATCTGAAACGGGCGTGTAAAGCATAAGAATTGTTTAGTTTTTATTACTATGTTATTTTTTTCAAAAAAATAATTATATAAATTAACATATAAGCCAACTATTTATTATTTTTTTAGTAAATGTAGGGAACAGCCTAGAGACTATTATTAAAGAAAAAAATTAAAAAGGTGGCAGTCTTAATCAATATTGCTATCTGACAGTTATATAATGTCTCATTTATTTTTTTGAGACACATAATTGCTTTTTCAGAAATTCAATTATTGACCTGAAAAACCAATTAAAATATCAAAATATTTTATTTGGATTGTAATAAACACTGTTTTACTCTTTAGGATATTTTTGACATTAGGAGGAACAACTGAATTACTACTGACACAAACAAATGATAAACAATTAAATATTTTATCATAAGTATTTACAGATATTCTGGATGCTTTGGCCAATGCAAATAACCTTCAAATTTTGTTGAAAGTTAAAAACAACAACATTTACAATTAATTAATAAAAAAATAAAATTCTTTTAGATTTTTCAACAAAAAAGTGATCTGGATATTTTATCTAAATTTAAACAACCTCATTTTATTGGAAGTTAGAGAAAGTATGGCAGCAGAATACATAACTAAACTAACATAAGAATTAGTATGGTGACATCACTTCAAAAAATCCAAATATAGTGGCAGAATATAATGACAAAATAAAAAATTACAACTTTAGATATTCCATCAAAACGTCAAGAAGAAATATTTCAAATTTCATCCAAATGTTCAAAAAACAAAATGTATAACAGAATATTTTCTCCATATAAAAGTTAATTATATGACAGTTATATTTATGACAGTTATTCTTTTTATGTTGTTGTTTTTTAACAGTGAATGAATATAACATTAACTGTAACTAAAAAAAAAAATAAGTTAAACATTATGGATATTATGTCAAATACAAAAAAAAATTGAAATTTCATCAGAAATTTAAAAAATACCAAATAAGATGACAAAATGCAATCATAACTTTAAAAAATACAATTTTAAATATTTTATCAAAAAGTAAAAAAAAAACCCAAATAATTAAAGGTTGTATTAATACAATTGACGAATATTAAAATTAAAAGTAATTTTACAATTACTTTCAATGCAATATGAAATTTTTTATCAGACAAAGTATTCTGGAACACTTCTCACTGAAACGTCTAAAATTTTTTTAATTCTTTAAATGTTTTTATTGAAGTTGAACATTGGTTTGCTGGTTAGTGTGATTATTTATAAATTTTAGGTCTTTGTAAATTAAAAAGAAATTTTAAAATTAGTTTTATAGATTTCAATTCAATAAAACTGCTTAAAATTTGATATATAATCAATTAATACATGGAATTTTGGTAGATCATTTAGTTTCTTAGATTTGGAACAGAGAATGAAAAATATTGAATATTTTATAATTTCAGATTTAAAAATTAATTTTAGGACTTTCATTTGTTTTAAGTAAGGCTCACAAGAGAGTGCTATATGTATTTTTATATCAATTTTATAACATTTTAATAAAATTTAAAAATTGAGTTTTAATAAAGTTAAGTTCAATATACTTTGCTGAAATTTTGTACATTTTTAAAAAAATCTATACAAAAGTGATGACACATTAATATTTTAAACAGAGGATTAGTTTTTTAGTTATGGAAGAGGAAAATGTTTTATTTGTTTTAAGTAATGCTCACAGTTTTTTTGGTTGCAAGTGTGAGCTTCATTTAAATAATAAGAAAGTTTATTTATAATATATTTCATTGAGCTTTTTGATTTAAACAATTTTTTTCAATTAAAAAATTATCAAACAATTTTAAACAAAACATTTTACTGATTTATTATGCATATATTATTAAGTACACATACTAAATATATTTACATAAAGAGTATACATATTAATTTACTCACAAAAATATCTAGTCATATTTATGCACTACAAATGTGAAATTGATTTAAAGTAAAATTATGGATATTAAGTGAAGTTTATGTAGAATGTAGTTTTGGTAAGAATTTTTTTAAAAAAATTATAAATTTCCAATGAGTAGCAAAAATGTTAAATACTTTTTAATTATAAGAATATTTTATATTTTTAGTCACATATATACACATATATTATGATGTGACATATTAAATATGATATATACTTAATGGGTATACATTTCAACTTGTAACAGATATGTCTAGTGATGTGTATGTATATCATTAAAAACCACTCAACACTTAGACAATTCCAATATCAATAACAATCAACAGTTGCAAACTAATGTCAAGGCAACCTCCTTTTAAAAATAAAGATGGAAACCCATCTTTATTAATGATCCAATACATTTTTATAGACACTAAAGATTGCAACTGAACCACAGAGACTGAAATTATTGATATAAAGAAGTTTAAATGAACCTCTTTAAACAGGCAAATATAACCTGTTCTGAATGCTCACTAATAAATAGTCAATTATAACATTACAAACTGCAATTATAATTTTTAAATTGGACCCAAAGTATTACTTAAATAATAAGTTTAATAATACTTATGGTTAAATAAGTCAATTAAGAGTATAATATATTTTATAATTTTTATTTATTGTGCCAATACTAAAAAGTTAAATATAATAAAGATAATTTTTTTATATTAAATTCTTTTAGTTACTATGCATTAATAAGAAAAAAAAAGTTTCTTTAACCACAATTGGGTTTTTTATATTTATCTTGCAATAAATGCATGGTGTGTGTGGGGGGGTGGGTGGCAGAAATTAATTAAGTCAATCCTTATTTTTTATAACAAGGGATTGACTTAATTAATCCTCTCCTCCCCCCATGCTTTTATTTCAAGTGAAATCTAATAAATAAAGCTGTGGTTGAAGAAACAATTATTATTTTTCTTCTTAATGTAAGATAAATAAAAGTATTTTATATATAAAAAATTATCTTTATTATTATTTTTTAATTGTAAATGCGATTTTTTTAACTTTTGGTAAAATTTAAAATTTTTTATTTTGTATTGAGCTAAATGTCTATAACATTTTATAGATACTTATGATAAAATATCTAGTTATTTATCAGTTGCTTGTGGATTGTCATAGAACATCTACTGAAATGGTACCTATTACAATCTTAAAATACTATCCAAAATATTTTAACATTTTAATTTACTTTTTAGGGGAGCAACGCTTCCAAGAGTGCTTAAAAATTTAAGCCATCAATTGAAATATCATATAAAATTAATTCCCATAAGTAATTAGAATGAAATCAATTATATCAAATTATTTCTTTATTGATACAAACTTATAGCCAATTTGCATATATATATATATATATATATATATATATATATAAATATGTGCATATAAAGAAATAGAAAATGTCATATATATATATATATATATATATGACATTTTCTTTAATGTTTAACCATGGGTAATAGTTGTTGTAGAAACAGTAATCTGATTTGTTTTCAAATATCCACACAACATTCTTTGGGTATCCTTATTAAAACACAATAATCCAAAAAAGCTTATTGAATAATAAGTGGAATCTAATGCATAAGAAATAAACCAAAAAAATAATTCATTTGGCACTTTAAAAAATAATCCAAAAATTATAAATGTTGTTAAGGGGAATGTAAGTACAAAATAACACATAACTGTTATTAATAACATAGTAAGAAATCCATTTTCATTGTATAACTTTGATCTACTTTCCCGAGAAAAAAACTGTTTTGTAATCCTTATGTGTTTTTTAAAACTAAGAGCTGTTTGAACATTCAAAGATAAAATTATCACAAAAGGTAAAAATGTAAGAATGACTTCTTCCGCTTGTATACAGCTTACAATAACTTTCTGGCATTGTGTTGAATTTACCAAATATGTAATACAAAGAGTAGTTGTTGTGAAACCAGGTAATGAAACTAAAAAACCTAATAAATGTCCTCCGGCAATTAAACGCATCATTACTGAATGATTCTTTATTCTTCTAAAATGATTAGAATATACAACAGCGATAAATCGTTCTAGACATATAAATACTAGCATATAATTACTGATTCCAGAAAACATTGCTGATAGAAATTGTAAATAATATTGGAAATAGGCAAAAGTAAAAAATAATTCTAATAAAAAAAGGGCATGTATAGTTCGAAAACTGACAACAAAAAGATCGCTGATAGCTCTTGCAAAGTAATAAGAATATGATTTACTTTTATTTATAAATTTATAAAATGTGAAGATTGAAAGAGAATTTGCAATTATTCCAATTAAAGAAACACTTACATTGATGTACAAAAATATCTTCCGCATATTTTTTTCGTCCATTCTTTTTCTGTCCACACATTGCCTATATAAAACACATTATATATAAAGTGAATAGTTAACAAAATATCAAAAAGATATTCAAACAAAAATGTGCTACTTGTACATATACATAAACTTATATTTCAGATTTCTTAAGATATACATCTGCTTGTTGCTAATTTTACATTCTTCAATTCCAACAATTATCTTCTGTGTACACCTGGGTCTCTTTTTACACGGACTTATTTAACACAATTTTGAATTTACATGATTTGTCTTTCACTGGAAGTCGAAGTTCGATAATGCACTATTACTTTAAATAATAAATTCAGCGCACTTACGTTATATTGAAAGTAATAGCACATTATTGGAATTCGACTTTCATCTTAGTAATTTCAATATTCTCAGTGCTTTATAATAGTAAGATTTTATGCAAAAAGAAATTAAAATTATGATTTCCACATTTTATGTATACACACATTAAATTTTACAAGATTATAATATAAATTTGTTCATACATTGTGCGTGTTAATTTTGCATTTTAAATCACATTCTGTTTTTGCTTTTTAAAAAAGAATGTAATCAATTATTAATCATTTAGTGTCCACAAGTTTATTTTTAAAAGGTCAGTAATAGCAGTGGGCACAATTAAAATCTGATTTTTAATTGTAATTAACAATTTAAAAATTACTTACAGGCGACTTGAAATTAATGTTATGTAAAACGAAATTTGATTTTTAAACGGAATTGAAAATTAAAGACAAAAATAAGAATTTAATTTTTAGTTGTTAGTTTTAATTAAATTTTTCCCAGCAGTGGTGAATAAATGTCTTTTTATTATCATAAGTCTAAGTTCATAAACAATTAATAAAATTATCATCGTCGTCAACAGAAAACCATTAACACAACATGAGAGTGAACTTGGTGCTAATTGTATTTCCTCTTGTGAGAATAATTGCTGAGATATTCTTGACTTCGTTTAAGGAGAAGCCATATACATCACATCACATCACATGAGAATCTGATTTTTTACTAGTTTGCAAACGAACGTCTTTTTGGGCAAATAGCAATAATAATTAAAACGTGTATAAAAAAATTTAAATTACTGTACTGTAAATTATGCATAAAAATATATTATTTTGAATAAAATTAAATATTATACTTAAAAAAAGTTTGTCATATATCATTTTTTTTCAAATTTGAAATTTTTTATTAGTCATATTTTATTTCCTTATTTTTTTTTTTGGGAGAATTTTAAAGTAATTTTACATTGGTGCTTTGCTTTTACGCGAATTTTGAAAAATCACAGACTGCATCCCCCCTTTTTCAATGTAAGTTACATCTATTTTTGCACAATTTCATTTGCGCGTGTTTTTTGAGGAACCTATCTATCGTGTAAAATGAGACCCAGGTGTAATACAAGTCATTCTGAGAGTTGCAAACCTATTTCGGCATGAGCCCTGAATGAGGTTTGCTATCTGGAATAAGACTGGTGAGTTGAGTCGAAATGATAAAATGTTTCTATTAACAAGTGTATCTTGATATAAATAATATCAAATATAATTATACATAATAATAAAAAATAAAATTGGTATTTAAAGTTTATATATATTGTAATTCGATGTCTGTATTTTTTCAAAGTTATATGAAATTATATAATTGAATATTTATAAATACAATAATCAGATATATTTTAAAAAAAATTATCCACTTAGAAGTGCTTTCACAGACGTTGTGAACTAACACTTTGAAAGGCAAACCTCCCCACAATTCGGTGATCTTTTTAGTCTTTGTCAACTAACCCCTTGAAAGGCTAACATTCCCACAAATATGTGATCAATTGTGGGAATATTAGCCATTCAAAGTATTAGATGACAAAGGCTATGAGGACTATGCAGGCAGCAAACATTAAGATGACAAAATTGTGGGAAGGGTAGCCTTTCAAAGTGTTGATTGACAAAGACTATGAGGCTTGTAAGTGGATAAAAATTTTAAAATATATCTGATTATTGTATTTATAAATATTCAATTATATATATATATATATATATATATATATATATATAATTGAATATTTATAAATACAATAATCATATATATATATATATATATATATATATATATATATATATATTAATACTTAGGGATAGACTTGTAAGGATAGATTTTGGCACTATTTTTCTGTCAGGAAAGGGATGTTTTTCATGTGAGGATAAGAAATATCTTACATGAAAATATATTATTGTTACAAAGATGGTTCAGGTAGATACCATTCATGGTTTTAAATGGTATATCCCCAACTATGTCAATTGTAAAAGTATGAACTTGGTATATTTAATAGGATGTAATAGATGCTTCAGTCATTACGTAGATGAGTCAGCAAACAGTCTACATATTAGAATAATCAACCATAAGTTTGATGTTTTACATAAAAATGAAGTTAGACCAGTTTCTAAATATTTCAATTAACCTGATCACTCGATTGATGATTTCAGAGCGGTTATATTCAAAGATAATTTTTCTTCTATGAGAGAAAGAAATCAAAAGGAAAGTTTTTATTTATTTTTAAATTTAAGACATTACATCCTCATGGTATGAATATGAATATAGTTACTATCACACCCTTGAATTAACTAGTTTCCTGGGGATTTGTTTTTTTTTGTCGGACAGAATTATTTTATAGGTGGACTAACATGAAGGGGAATGTATACATATATACACGACGTTAGTTGGTGGTTATTGATTTTATAAAATAAAATATTGATTTAATTTCACATACAACAGATTTGAATTTTTAGAATTGGCGCTATTATTTTAAATTAAAATGAAAACGTTTCTGAGAAAAACAGATTTTTACTCTGTTTTTTGGCAATCACACTATAATATAATTAAGTTCTTTTTTCCAAATTTGCAAGCGTTCACTATAATTGAAATAACAAACTTGTTTGAATTAAAAGAAACTAAACTGATCTCCCCATGGAAAGAAAGGTGGGGATTTAAAAGAGAGAGCAAACATTCTTGCAAATTTAGAAAATTATGACATTATTTAAAATACAAAATATAAAATATAATAATCAAAATATGAAATATTGTTGCCACATAAAAGTGAAATAAGAAATTAGAAATATTTACTAGAGGCTCAATGATAAGAAAAAGATTAAGATAGTTTATAGAGAGTTGAACATATTGTAACAATAAGGTAAGAGTTTACAAATTATTTTAGTTGATAATGAATTAGCAGATCTTAATATCAGTTATAAGGATTATGCTACATTTAATTGAATGGTTAGACAAGGAATACAGTTTAAAATTGAAATTATACATGCAAATTTATGAGTTATAGCAGCAACATGGATTTGTTACTTTGTTCATTATTGATGCTGATTCTTTAATGATTTGAAAAATCCATTGTGGACTAGATCTAGTTTTATTCAGATTGGTCAGACAGGTCGCACTTTCATTATTTAGTATACAGGTTCATAGTATAGTTCATTAATAATGGATCCTGAGCAATGATGTCAGGAAAGATGGCATTCTGGAATGGTGAGAAAAGTGATGTTTTTACCTGTTGATGATACATTGAGTCAAAGGTACAATGAGCATGGATTTTGCTTGCCATTGCTCTTCTAAAGTTATTTGCTCTCCTTGGGTGTTCAAATACAGAATTATTTATATGATTTTGAAGTTGTTCTGGAACGTTTTTAACTACTTGACTTAAGGCAATTTATCTACTTTGTCAATCTGCAATTTGCAGACAGGATGCATATCTTTGTTTTTGATATATGGATAATGTTTTCATTGTCTTGAGGATACAATGATTTTATGCAGTTTCATAAATCTACATCAATCCACTTTCAACTTATTCTATGTTAACTTATCTTAGACAATTAACAAAGACCAATGCCATAAACATCAATCTTTTAAGTCATGAAGAAGAGGAGCAAGAAATAATTTTAAAATTTTGTATTTACCAGTCTCAAGTTCTTGGAAAAATTTTTGCATTATTATTTTATATTTAGTGCTGTAAGTAGCTATAGTGTTTAACTTGAAATAACCTCCAGGTGTTCATGCTTCATTGTATATTTATAGTCTCATAATCGATTATTTCTCTTGCTGTTAAATTCTAGTCACGTCTCTAGAAAAAATATTTGAGCAAATGGTTTGTTATATAAACTTTATTTCATGTATGCAATGTATTCAAAGATAAGAATAAAAATAGTGAATAAGAAACTTGTATATTCATGAACATAAAAGAAATGGGGAATAAAAGTGAGGGGAAATAGATTAGACAAAAAAAAAAACAGAAGGTGATACAGTCAGTTTCAAAAAAAAGCTAGATTAAAAATTAGGTTAGAGGGGAAGTGATATGAATTTTATTTTAGAAAATATTTTAAAAAGTTAATATATGTGTTTTTTTATAAAAATAATTTAATATAGTTTTTCTGTAAGATTAAAAGAATCTAGCATACACTCATATGCTGACAATACCAAAATAAAAAAAATGGAGAAAAAATATGATAAAGAAAAAAATCAGCAATAAACCGAAGGAAGTCAGTGAATAAAGAATATGACTGTGTCAGTCCAGATGTTGCAAATATTTAAGGAAATAAAAAAGGAACCCATAAAAAGAAGAAGAAAGTCAGATTCTACTAAAGAAAGTAGAAAAAAGCAGTCAGTAAAGTCAGATATTGTTTACAGAAATGAAAGACAGTAATCTTCAAAAAGAAGAAATATTATTAAAAAAATAGAACAAAGAAAACAAGAAAAAAGAATAATTAAGAGAAAACAAATAAAAAAGAAAAAATGTTGCTAAAGAAAATTGAAGAAACAATTCAGAAAAAAATAGTCAGTCAAAAAATGAAACAGATTATCTAGAAAGCTTTCCAGAATATTGCACAAACAAAGGTTACAAGATAAAAAAGAGAAACAGGAATCTATACAAAATATTACATGCATAATGGGAAAGATAAGAAAAACAATATTAATCTTGTAAGAATATTACCTTAATAAAGGACTTTTATAGTATATATAGTGATTTAAAAATAAAGGAAGAAAAGGACAAAAAGTGAAGACAACCAAAAGATATTGGTTAAAATGGAGACAATTGATCAGATAGGGAAAGTAATGAAAAATAATAATAAACATGTATGAAGATAAGAAAGAAAAGGACAAAAATGGAAAATGTTATAGATTATGAGTGGGATATAATAAAAAAAAAGCCAAAAGGATAGATCAAATATAGACCATTGGAATTTACAAATGAAGAAAGAAGTAATAAAATAAATGCAGATTTAAATAACAAGACATCACTAGGAAACTGGAGAATGGAAAGTTATGAAATGTAGTCTCACAGAAAGTCTAAAGACAATACAGAAGTGTTAAATAAAAATTTGAGACAGATGAAATTGAGAAAGAAAAATATGTAAAAGATCTATATTAGAAGACATTAATAATGGGTAAAATTAGAAAATGTTCAAAAGCAACATTAATGAAAGATAGTAAATGATATTATAAGAAGAAAGTGAATCTCCAAGAACATGAACCATATTTGGGAGATATGTAAATCATTTCCGTAAAATAAAGATATTCAAGGATTATGCACAGGAAACCTCTATGAAATACCTTGACAATTTGAAAACTACTTTTCCTCAAACAGAATAGATTACACCAGAAAATAACACTGGCCCATGCTCACCTTCAAGGATCAACAAACTACTGATTGTTTACAAAACAGAAAATTTCCAAGGATACAATTATGCTGTATTGCATGAATATTGGATTGAAGAGTACCAGATATCATCACAAGAAAGATATAAAATTTAGACACGGAAAGCCTATAATTAGTTTTTGTTTGCATGTTTTATTGTTTAAACCATGACTACTTCCACTACATGAGATGGTTAATTAACACAAATTATCAGACAAAACCCACTGAGCTATGGTGAAAGATGAAGTTCATTTTATTTTACCAGTTGGTGTCAAAGGTTTACCTTCTCAATTTAATCATGTTTCATAGTGGGTTCTCATTCAATGCATAAAGGGTTTGTTAACAGACCAATTAAGTAGTAGGAGTTTACAAATAATATCTGCTGATATTATTACCAGATCAGTTTTTTTGTTTTTCCTTTAAGCTTAATGACATTCAATTATATGATAAATTGCAGCTGAGCATTACAATTTTTATCAATTTGTTTTCATGTAAAAATAAATTTTTCTCTTAAAATCTGAATCATTCATTTAAAATAATTAATATTTTTACAATTTTTTTAGAAAAAAATTAAAATGTGTAAGAAAAGATTCTAATACTTTCATTTTCACTTCAAAATGAAAATATCATAAATGCTCAAAATCATTGATATACTCTCTATTGCATAGACAACTAAAAACAACCAATTGGCATTATGAAAGGAAGGTTTTTATCACACTGTTATAACTTTAAATTTCATAGATTTATTAGTTGTAAAAAAATTCTAAAGGTTACTTTCTTGGTAATACAATGGTAAAATTGACGCAATAATGTTAAAAGATTCTAAAATATTCATTTTCACTTTAAAATTCAAAACAAAAACATTGGGAACTATCAAAATGATTGGCAGATGCTTTCTTGGGTAGATAACATGAAACAACCAACCAGCACATTGGAAGGGTGGTTTTTATTACATTATTATGCCTTTAAATTTAAATCTTAATGACTTATTAGTTGTAAAAAAATCTAAAGGTACACAAAATCGTCAAAATACCATTAAAAGTAGCAGTTTAAAAGAGAATTAAAGCTGTTTATGAAATTAATCTAAAATTATTAACCTTTAATATTAAATCTTTTTCCTTTTGATTAAAAAAGATTTATCATGCTATTCTACACAGGCACATTAATCATACTATGTACATGCGTAGTAATATTTACCAAGGCTGTAATCTCAAGAATATGCATGTAAAATGCGATAGTAGAAACCTCTACAGGTGTTTAACCACAAGAGGTTGCAGCCTTGGTAAATATTACTTACATAATCAATGTGCGTTTAATAAATTTATAATTACATGCATAGTGTAAAATAAAGAATGGCAGAAATAGGATGTTAAAAAATTCTCATTTCGAATTTTAAATGCACCCCTCTTTTATCTGTGCAAAATTCGAGAAAAAGTACATCTTAGATTGGAAGTAATGTGGCAATTACAAGAGTATTTAGAAAGTTGTTACAATTTCAATATTACATGTACATAATAATATTGTCTGATTTATAATTCTAATAAAAGTTTGGATAATAAGGCAAAATTGTTTCACTTTTGATTTAAAATATTTAAAACAAATATATTTATAAAATATTTTATTTTAGTCTGCAATGCTTATTGTTAACTGTTAAATTGATTCATGACATATCTTAGTTGGAAAATTATTTACAAAAATGCAACGGAAATTCTAGTTAAATTTTTAATACTTACATACATATATATTCAAATTTTTATTATTTTCCAATGCATACCTGTCTCACAAAACATCAATCTAATACCTAAAAAATTTAGATAACTTTTTCTCACCGATGGACAAGTCAATGTTAAAAGGCGAATATACTTTATTATACTCTTTTTACATTATATATATATATATATATATATATATATAATGTAAAAAGAGTATATATATATATATATATATATATATATAAAGATTTTAAACCCAGACTTTCAATCTAGCTATCCAATCTATCTCATACAACTGATACACATAACTACACACATAAAAAAAAAGATAAATGATCTCCAAAATATGTATTTCATGCTGAACCATCAGTCATCAGTTGTTCCAGATCATCTCCCACACCTATATGTAATCAGTGCTCAGTTTATATTAATATAACAATTCTTCAAACTTTAATGGACAGGCTTCAATATACTCTACTATCCAACACTTCAGCCTTCCATACCATTGAAAACTGATAACAGAACACCCTTAATAATGCCATTATTATTGTCATGCCCATGTTGAGTTTAAGTCATGTTGACCCCTCATGTACAGGATCTTATCCATTTAAATATACAGAATAGGGATGGACATAATGCAGACTGAATCTCTAATATTTTAATGCAGATATATTTTATATCTTAGATGTAATTATAAAAGATTTGAACCAGACTTCAAATTCGCTTAAGCTATCCAATCTATCTCATACAATTGATAAATATGACCACATACATATGAAAAATATAAATGATCACCAATATACATCATTCATGCTGAATTAGCACTCGTCATTTAGTCCAGATCATCTCCCACACCTATATATAATCAGTGCTTGGTTTATATTATGATAGCAAATCTTCAAACTTTAATAGCATTATGTACCATTGAAAATATGGTGATGAAACATGCAAATCCCTTGATGATGCTAATATTATTGTCATGCCCATGTTGATCTTAAATAATTTCTGATCACTCATGTAATTGACATTATCCATTTAAATACACAGAAAAGGGATAGTCAGGATTTAGGCTCAATCTATAATATTTAAATACAGGTATACTTTATATCCCTGTCCACTAAAGTTTGAATTTGCTATCTTAATATAAACTGAACACTGATTACATATATATGCATGGAAGATGAAGATCTGGACCAACTAATGAGTGCAGGTTCAGCATGAAATACTTATATTGGAGACTATTTATCTTTTTCACATGTGTGTGGTCATGTGTATCAGCTATAGGAGATAAATTGGATAGCTAAAGGGAGCTTGAATATCTGAGTTTAAA
Organism: Epiperipatus broadwayi; assembly: GCA_028023455.1. Taxonomy (NCBI): domain Eukaryota; kingdom Metazoa; phylum Onychophora; class Udeonychophora; order Euonychophora; family Peripatidae; genus Epiperipatus; species Epiperipatus broadwayi. Next base: position 3,319,600 of record JAQFVV010000065.1, read on the forward strand.
TTCTTTATGATTACATCTAAACTCCAGGGATATAAAATATACCTGTATTTAAATATATATATATATATAATATATAAATTCAATACTTTAACATAGTTGTTATTACAATAGGGGGAGGGGAATAGATCGATAGATAGTGAAAAAATAATTGATTTAATTTGGTTATCTATGTCATTATTTATTTTAAAGTTATATTTTATCAAATATTGTTATATGATTAAAGTGAATAGATATGATTAATGATTTAATGAAATATATCATAAAAGTAATTAATAATATGTACATTATAACAAGGGGGATAGGTTCGTGTTTAAATATACGATATTGAAAATGTAAAACAATGATTATTATCTGTTTTACGATGAACAATCTAAGATTATCAGACTGAATTATAAATAATTCTATTTTGTAGTTTGTAAAAATAATTAGTTATAAGAAATATGTCAAACAAATATAAGTTAGTAATATGAAGATAATAATTAAGTCCTTAAATAAAGCAGAGATAGGCAGTTTATTTAGAATGCACCAATAGACCAATATTGTTATATGATTAAAGTGAATAGATATGATTAATGATTTAATGAAATATATCATAAAAGTAATTAATAATATGTACGTTATAACAAGGGGGATAGGTTCGTGTTTAAATATACGATATTGAAAATGTAAAACAATGATTATTATCTGTTTTACGATGAACAATCTAAGATTATCAGACTGAATTATAAATAATTCTATTTTGTAGTTTGTAAAAATAATTAGTTATAAGAAATATGTCAAACAAATATAAGTTAGTAATATGAAGATAATAATTAAGTCCTTAAATAAAGCAGAGATAGGCAGTTTATTTAGAATGCACCAAAGGATGGTCTATTAATATTTAATTGAATCTCATAAATTGTAGATTAAAACTATTGCAGGGAGATGTAGGGGTTCAGATTTAATAGTATACAGTATAAAATTTTCATTGTTTGTGTTGTGTTTGGTTAGGCTTATAGGTTCATTTCCAAACCAACAGACACAAAAAGAATAACTACTCAGCAATCAATATATACAATTTATTAGTGCTTAAAATATACATACATTAATTAAACAAATGAATAAATATATTTGATACTATTGAATGTGGAGATAGTGGAGCATGCGGAGATAGTGGAGCTGAATACAGAACACTTCTAGCTAAATGATTAGCCTGCCTCATGAACTGTAGTAAGACTCTCCCAGGTATGTATTTAGCTTGCCATGAGTTGGCTCAAATTCAGATGCAGCGGTTTCCAATCCATAGGTGGACTTGCCTCACTGTGTGAACATCACAATAATGACTAGAAAAATACCTTTGCTGATGGCAGAGGGTTTAATGGAGAGCACATTCTGTTGTTCAAGTTAACAGACATAATTGCTCTCTGCCTCGCCTCCAAAAGACTGACTATTTAATGGCAGATTCCCTAGCTTACTGGAAACTTGCAGATTTGGTGTACAAACCCCAGTGAAGGATTTAATTCCTTTGGATAGCAACTAAGTGTTAGTCAATGAGGTAAGAAATCTGGAATAGTCCACTGCTAAAGGCAAGGTCAGATATAACATCCCTTCCCATGGCTAAAATTAGCTCTGGAAGATATAGTCATTGAGATGCACTGGATGATGTATTGTCTGCTTGGTTGATTTCTCCACTTGATTTTGGTTCCTATCTTCATCTTTTCCACTTGATGAACATGTTTCTGGTTGTTTGGTACTGTTTGATTTTGCTGTTCATCTTCTCTGCTTGAGGTACTTGTCCCAGGTTGACCACTGATTTTGTTAGCTTCTGATGTATGGTTGAGTCTTAGCTGGTTGTAATGGCGATGATGATGATGATCATCATCTTACTTTTGCACAACAACTGTATAAAGATGCTTTATTTGAATCACCACTGCTGGTATACATTTTGTGGACCCATAGAGCATACAACATAATACTTCTGTCCCTATTTGAAGTTTTATTTTTTTATCTTCTTGTTCAAGTTTGGCATCAGGTTTCAGGATTGATAGCATAGTTCTTAAGGTTCTTTTGAATAACAGTTCTGCAGGAGTCTTCCCTGTTACTGTGCTCAGAGTGGAGTGCTGTGCTAGCAGAGTCTTGAAAATTTTGGTATTCCAACTTCCTGTATCCATTTTTGTTATCAGATTTTTAGCTTCTTATACCATAAAACAGAGGCTGGGGAACTATTATACAGGCTACTAGGCAAAAAAGCAGCGTAGAAGTGGGACAGTAAGCATGACAAAGCATTTAAGATGTTAAAAAATCTAATATTAGATACTACAATATTGACACCCTTCAACCCGAAAAGAGTGCTAGTGCTGACTTGTGATGCATCACCTGTAGGAACAGGCACAGTGTTGGCCCATAGGAATAATGATGAAACACACAGCTATATTGCTTTTGCATCAAAATGCCTCTCTAGAGCTGAGAAAAACCATGCTCAAATTGATAGAGAGGCCCTGGCTTTGATCAATGATATCAAAAACTTCCATGACTACCTATATGAGAGACCATTTTTACTCTAAACAGATCACAGCCCCTTGTGGGGATTTTTGCATCTGATAAGCACAGCATGTATCACCATTAATGCTGCAGTGGTTTAATTTCCTATCAGGCTATGACTTTATCCTTCAATACATTGAGAAAAAGCATATCCCTCACGTAGATGCATTAAGTCAACTGCCTGCAAAAATGGCAGACAATCCAACATCATGTCAATCAATTAACATGATTGATCTAGACCCAACATTACCACTAAACAGCAAATCAATGGCAAGCTGGACTAAGAATAAATGAGGAGTCTAAAAGCTACAAAAATGTGTTCAATAGGGTTGGCCCAATAAATAACTAGTTGAGTAATACTCAGCCTACTGGATGCATAGGTTGGATCTCTCAACAGAACATGGCTGTCTTATCTGAAAAACCAAAGTTGTAATTCCCCCAGCAAGTCATTCCCAGTTGATCAGTTTGCTACACTATGGGCACTCAGGGATAGTCTGGATGAAGATGCTGGGAAGATCATATGTGTGGTGGCCTACCTTAAATGCTGATATTGAAGCCAAAGCCAACCATTTCTGGCAGTGCAAAACAAATCAGAATATGCCAGAAAAAGACAAAACAGTCCAGTGGCCTAAACCTGAAGGGTCCTGGTCTAGATTCCATCTAGACAAACTGCTTTTAATAGTGGTGGATATACTCCAAGTGGCTGGAGGTTGTAGAGGTACCATCACTTCACTCCACAGCCATGATAGAAGCTCTGAGAAGGCTATTTGCCACACATGGTCTTTCTAAAACACTAGTGACTAACAATGGCACAGCTTTTTCATCTGGTGCATTCAAAACCTTCTGCACTAATAGCAACATCAAACTTGTGAACAGCCCTCCATTCTATTCAGAAAGTAACAGTCAGGCAGAGTGATTAGTACAAGAAGCTAAAAAGCTGATAACAAAAATGGATACAGAAAGTTGGAATACCAGAATTGCCAGGACTCTGCACTCCACTCTGACACAGTAACAAGTAAGACTCCTGCAGAACTGTTATTCAACATACCCTTAAGAACTATGCTATTAACCCTGAAACTTGATGCCAAACTTGAACAAGAAGGTAAAAAAATAAAACTTTAAATAGGGACAGAAGTATTATGTCATATGTACTATGGGTCTACAAAGTGGATACCAGCAGTGGTGACTCAAATAAAGGGTCTTTATACTGTTGTTGTGCAAACATAAGATGATCATCCTCACCATCACAACCAGCTAAGACTCAACCATACATCAGAAGCTAACAAAAGCATTGGTCAACCTGGGACGAGTATCTCAAGCAGAGAAGATGAACAGCAAAATCATAATAGCAGCAGACAACCAGAAACAAGTTTCATCAAGTGAAGAAGATAAAGACAGAAACATGAAATGGAAAAACCAACCAAGCAGACAATATGTCACCCAATGCATCTCAATGACTATGTCCTCCAGAGCAAATTTTAACCAGGGGAAGGGATGTCATATCTGACCTTGCTTTTAGAAGTGGGATATTCCAGATTCTTTACCAGATTGCCTAGTACCCAGTTGCTATCCAAAGAGATTAAATTCTTCACTGGGGTTTGTGCACCAAATCTTCATGTCTCCAGTAAGGTAGGGGATCTGCCATTAAATAATCAGCCTTTTGAAGGTAAGGCAGAGAGCAATTATGTCTGTTAACCTCTATAATAGAATGTGCTCTCCATTAAACCCCCTGCCATCAGCAATGGTATTTCTCTAGTCATTATCATGATGTCCATGCAGAATTTGAACCTGTGTGAAAAAATACCTTTGGATAGCAACTGGGTGCTATCCAATCAGGTAAGGAATCTGGAGTTGTCCACTTCTAAAGGCAAGGTCAGATATGACAGGTTGTATTTTAGTATATATAGGTTGAAAATAAAACTATAGGAAGGTGGAGTTTGAGATAAAAAAAACTAATTGAGGTTTTCATAATTATTATCATAATATCTTCTTAGAAATAAATAAATAAATAAAGATCAAAAGATGAATATGGTATCCAAAAATACACAAAAAGAGACATTACCATCTTATAATAAGACTATTGCATTGAAGCAGGAATATAATAATTGATATGTTCCGTTTTGTCTTTATAAGTTAAAGCCTAATTTATAATAGGTTGATAATCATAAAAGAAGGGAAGGATGATAATCTAAGGGAAACATCTGATTTATGATTGGGGGGGGGGGATGAAATATATAAAGGTAAATATCTTAGCAGCACCATATTATATAAAATAGGTAATACTTTTGTTTTTTATTGTAAACATCTTAAAAGTTAAAAAGGGAATGGAAATTTTCCAATTGTTTATAGTGATATATTATATTGGTTTATAACTTTATTACTATTGTTATTTTACATTACCTGTTAGCCAAAATGTTTATTATAATATCTTGTAAATAATATGATTAAGGTTGTTGTTTTGTAAGTTAACTTGAGTATTAAAAGTTGCATTTCTTTTCTGGAGAGTCATTGTCACACAGTCAATTCAACACACATTTCTTTAATGAAATTTTAACTTACTGTAAGCTGCCTTGATCACATATGTCATTAATAATATTGCAAATTATTAAAGTATGCTTATTTATAAGGAATTAAATTACGAATTACTTATTTTTGAATGTATCACATATAATTATAATTTAGATAACAATATTAGTTTAAGAGTAAGTATTATGAACATAAATATAAAATAGGAATACAATTTTATAAGTCTTCTTAATTAATACACTAACTATAGAATTCAGTAAAATTTCTCTTGATATTTTATAGCGGGAATAACTAATTAATTAAAAATCAATGATTATCCTGAGGTCTCCTTACTATAAAATTATTATTATAATTATTGCTAATTACAATCCTATAGAAGTAATAATAATAACATTTAGTATACAAGAACATGGTAGTAATATATATATATTAAGACTATCACCTTAAGACTATGCATCTAAACTTTGATAGTAGGGACCTCTACAAATCTTTAACACATGATTAATTACTTTAAAAACAAGAGCAGACACTCTTATCTTCAATCTACTTTTAAACATATAGGGAAATCTAAAGCATTTTGATTTGACAGCATGCAGCTATTAAATATTTCACTTATTAAGTCCACAGTTTCTATTTTACACTAACATTTGTGAAATATTTCAATTTACAATGAGTTAGTATTAAGATTTTATAGTTAAAAAATTTTTAAGACAATTTAAAATTGTAATTATTATTAATTTGTTAAACACATACTCATTACATAAGTAATATATATATATATTGTGACAGTCTTAAATGACTGGCACAAAGATGGCTGCAAGCATAGTTGCAGCCTGAATAAACACACACACACACACACATATATATATATATATAAAAGAAATAATAAAAGGTTGGTCTGTATAAGTATACTTTCTCTTCATTTGTACAGTAAGATGTTTTAAATTAAAAAAGATAAATGGTGACAATACATTTTAAATGTACAATCATTACATTTAAAGTGAAATGCATATTTCTTTTCTGTTTTAATAAATGTGTCATTTTTGATATGGTGAAAGGGATATAAAATTATACTGGGAAACTTAAATGTAAATAACCCAACACTAAATATGTTTTCTTTTTAAATTACCAAATTTCGATGTATATTTTTATTTTTGGATTACGTGTTGAAAATAAATTTATGTACAAAGTTTTTAAAATAATGTTAACCTTGTTACAACATGTAATCTTTATAAAATTTTTGTTTTCTTTGTTAATTATGGTTTTAATGACCACAGGCAAGTCAGTGATTTCTCTCTTTTGTTATAGTATTTTTAGAGAAAATTGTAAAAGCACATGGCTTGACACCTGTGGATTAAAAATTAATTAAAACATAGGATAGGAATGTGAATCATGAATGGTTTAAAAGAAAATTCTTAAACAGATTTAAAAAGATAAAAAGAGTTTTAATTAAACTAATTAAAAAAATCAAAAACAGCAATAGTTTGTAGAGGGGACCCTGTAATGAGGGGGATATATGTGCTGATCAGGTGATATATGGGATGGTAAATTAATTCATTCATTCAGTTCAGCAGATTGAATTCAGATAAGTTGAAGGCAGCGAGTTCAATACGTGAAGTTAAAACTAAGTGACTTATTTTTGTTGATGATCGGTGCAAGCATTCAAATATGCAGAGAATGTTTTTTTTTTTTTGTGACTTCATTTGAATTTGCTGAAACATTTGATTTTGCTTTATAATTAGCAACAAAGAGTATATAATTGACAATAAAAAATTTCAAATTCATTGCAAGCTGTAATCATGTCTAATCCGAAGAAATAAAGAACTGCAAATAGAAATCTAGAAACAAATTGGGAATGTGACCAGGAAAAGTTTGCTGAAAGAAATAGATTCTTTATACTGTTGAAAGAAATAGATTCGATAGAAAGATATCGCAAATTATTGAAAGAATTAATATAATAATTTCAATGAGAAATCATCTTAACATGGATACATTTGATAGTAGGAAATCAAGACTGAATAGTATTGCTCCTGTGAACATGGAGTAGAGAACCTGCTTCAGTGCATTCGCACTGATCAAGACCTATGTAACCACCAAGTTATGTGACTCTCTGTCCATTTGAAAAATGTAGCTGCCTACAAACTATTCTGCCTGCCATCCGTAGAAGAGACCACTTCAGTTGCCTGCTCGGGATGTATATATCTCCTTCAGAAGCCCTCAGCCCAGAAGAAAACAAAGTCTATGGGAAGTAAAACCCCTTATAATTCTAAATATAATTATTTTTTTTTGTGTGTGATTTAAATATTTTTACTAATGGTTTGTCTTCCTTTTTATTATTATAGATATAATCAGATATTAAAAATTTACGTAATCCTTTATATATATTTGACCAATAATTTTTTTTATTATTATTATTAATTCTATACATGATTCAATAGATTTTATTACCAAAATAAATTTTAGTATATTATGAATGTCTTAGATTAATGATTTAAGATAGGTAGATTACTTGTAAAGTTAGATACACACAAGTGGGAGGCATTAGCCTGTTTGCCCATTTTAGTTTTATTTTATTACATAAATATCCACTATGTGCAGGATAAATGTACAGTCAATAACTGTTTTTTCTTTAAGAGTGTATCATACAAAGAAACGGGTCATTAAATCTACCTTCCCATATAGTTGAAAGTCTATGGAGTGCATGCATTCATTTATAAATAACTCTGTCTTTTTAATCCACCACATGCAGGATTCAGTATGTTATTGCTTACTGCAAATGCATTCGATTAGTATAAATTTGTTCCATCCACTACGTGCAGGATAATAGTTATAGTAAAAAAATAAGGGAATAAATAAGTTGATTAGTTTTTTGTTTGGATGGTCCTCTACATGCAGGATCGATTGAGGAACTCTCTTACTTAAATATTATAAATTGCGGAAAAGTAATGATATCAAATAAAATGAAATCTTACTTAGAATAAGAAAAAGACAGAGGGTTATTTGATGAAACACGTATCTACCATGGATCATATATATATTGAAATCATGTAGAGAATATATCCTATCAAATGCTGTAGAGTGTGCAAATGAAGATGAAACTTAGACCATCCTATCCCATGGGGTAAATACTTAATGATTTTAAATTAGGGTTTTTGATTAAAAGTTCATAGTGTGTTTCATATTTATATATTTCTTTGTTATTTATTTGTAATATTATAAAATTAAGGGCTAAATAAATGCGGAGATAAAATATTAAAATTTCAACGTTGTGCTGTGTAATTAGTTAAGATTTTATTGTTTATCCTCCTTTATTAGCTAAGCAACAAACCAATTTCCCAAGATAAAGAGTAGATGAGCTAACCTGGGATTGATCTCTATCGGGACATAGAGTAATTCATTAGAATATCTATCTTTCTAGTGATGTATTAAGTAAAGCATCTATATTATTGATTTTATTAAGTCAAAAAGGGACTAACCCTTATCTAAATTATGCAGTCATATCCCTCTGGGGAGGGAGCAATTTTTTCTCAGAGGTGGCATGTAAAGGTCTTGGTGAACTGGATCTTTCAAAGGTATAAGTGTAGTAATTTCCTTTTATGATGCAATTCTAGAAAATAATAAATGATGGTGTCTAACTGAATACCTACAATCATTGCTCGGTTACATAACACGCATTCCATGCTCAATGTGCATAGATATACGTAAGAGTTACAAACATATACGTCAGAGTTACCAGACCGTACAATATATATATATATATATATATATATATATATATAGGCTATCACTTTGAAACTATGTGCCTGATACAAGTCTTTAACACATGATTTACAGCTTTAAAAGACAAGAGGAGCCACCCTTATCTTTAACCTACTTTTAAATATATAAGTGAATCTAAAGCATTTTCATTTGAAAGCGTGAACCTATTAAATACTTCACATGATAGTATAATTTCTTCATTAGTTAACAGAAAGTCAATAATTATAGATGTTTTATTACATTCATTTAATCATTATTGTTAGTCATGAGAGTATGTATATATTGAATAAGGAGGAGGGTCTAGGTATTCTCATGCCATTGGATAAATATTTTAGTATTTATTTAATGTTAAAGGGTATGCAATCTTGTTGACAGGATAGGAGAGTCTCATAATTGTTAATATTGACCAATGATGCTTGAGAAAATGGTAAGAGACTTAAATAATACCTCTCTAAAGCCATAGGATAGCCAAATGTAGGGACCTGGTATAAATTCTAGGGATCATGCTCCATATTGATAGGGTACAGCATCACACCCTTTTGGTGTCCATACATTTGTCTCAATTAGTAAACTAATCATTGATTATCATGATTGATTTTTATAGGAAATTGTCCAACATGTTAGTTAATTTATTAAACACAATTGTTTGAAAAGAGAATTTGATTTTTTTATAGAATGTTAATTAAAAGGTAGTGTAATATGGCTATGTGATCAGTAGGCAAATCTTAAATAGATTGATAGAGTTCATGCATTGACAATTCATGTGGTGGTTATGGTGATGATGGTGGAAAAGAAAATATGCAACTTCTTTGTAGGAATTTTAATATTATTGTAAATAAATAATAACAAGTATTGTTTATAGTAGTTAACACTAAAGATGATAAAAGTAAAATATCACTGATTTAACAAGTTATTTTAGGAAATTATTGAATACTGAAAATAGCCTACTAGAGATTATTTTTATGAAGTTGAATTAATCAGTTTATTAATATCGTGCATTAGTGAGAGAATTTTTTTTTTAAATGAGTAGAGTTAAAAATCAAGAAAAACAAGAAAACATTTGTTCTGTTCAAGAACAAGATCTAAAGGAGATGTTGGAAGTGGAAATAAGGATGGAATAAGAAAAGGTGGATCACAGGGAAGATAGGGAAGTAGGACAAAGTCTTCAAAGTAAAGTGATAGAAGAAAAGAAAATTTTTGAGATGGAACAGAAGAACAGTTTAGAGAATTTACTTGCATTGATAATGAAAAAGTTAGAAGAAACTAGTAAATTTTTAAGAGAAGATCATAAATCTTTAAGAAAAGAATTAATTGAAAAGTTAGACACTTTGAGATAAGATAATAAATCTTTGAAAAAATCTCTGAGTGAAAAGATTACAGAAAATAACAAATCAATAAGAAAAAATAATGAACCTTTAAATGAAAAATTAGAACAAAATAATAAAAATCTAGAAAAGTTAGAAAAAAATACGAAACTTCTATCCGAAAAATTAGATGATATGGGTAAGATTATCATAGAAATTCAGCAGATCTTGCATTGATAGGAGGGGAGTTTAGATAAAAAATTTGAGAAATTAAATAAAAGAGTCACTATACAGGGAAACACTATGAAGGGCAGAGGAAAGTTTTTTGAGGAAAAAGTGGAAAAATATTTTCAAGTTGTCAGAAAGAAAATTGAAGAATTTACAAAAGAGAAATTACAGGAGATAGGATCTAGTAAAAATGAAAATCAAAAGCATAGATACCTAAACGGAAATCATTTCAAGAATGTAGAGAAATTCTTAATAGATCAAGTAGAAAAAAGTAAAGAGACAAATAAAGAGAATAATAATCAAAAAGAGTTAAGCTAGATAAATATTGGTCCATTAAGAGAGAAGCAAAAGGACCATATAGATAATTCATTTAATAAAATGAAGATGGATAATCAGATACAGAATAGCAATCTTAGAACCAGCAAGCAATCATGACAGATTGAAAGATGTAAAAGACTCAGACTGGCCATGATATGATAAATTGAGAGGTAAACAAAAATTTATATAAGAAGTTTCTTTAATAAAATAAAATTGGATGGTTTAATACAAAACATTTATTCTAAAATTAGATTCATATTGAAACATTTAAAAGGTTTAAGAAGAGAATGATATAATCAAATTTTACAAAATAGATTTGGTAATGAAAACTGGTATAGAATAGAATGTAGGAAGGATATACTATATAGAGAGGTTAAGTATATGCCAGGAAACCAAACATGTTAAAAGTTGCCAATCAGTTGAAGAAAAATTAAATAAAAAGAATTCTAAGGATGTAATGTTTATGAAAATAAATCCAGTGAAAGGAGATGATACAGAAAATCATTTAGAATTTCTAAATAATTTAGAGTTTTTTTCTTTGTGCCCTATGTTCAAAAAGAAAAAAAATGATCTTTTCTAATTTGCTATATATTGAAGGAAAAGATTGGTGGTGGTTATTAGGTGAAAAACCTGGTACATATGAAGATTTTGGGGATCTGACCCACAAGATTATCTTAGATATCAGGTGATATCAGAAAAATATAATATTTATAAAGGTGGTTATGGAAAGTTTGCCCATAATCAAGATGTCAGATTGAAAACTCTTACTTTTTCTTTATTGGAAATTAAAATGTAAGATTGACTAGACAGAATCTACCATATTTAAATGAACAAATCCTAAGTCTAGTTGATAAATATACTAGTAAAGAGATTATTAAATTGTTATTACAAGGTAGTGAAATGAATGCTGATAAGATATCTAAAGATGTTCAAGATAAAATGAATTAGCATGTTAATGCTATGGAATGTGAAGTTAAGATACTTCATAAAATTATGGAAAAAGAGCAATATTTCAATGTAAAAACAGAAATTGCCTTGAAGTTAAGTCAAACTCCTTTCTGCAGCCTCTAATGAACTATTACACCCAAATATCTATAAAATAAAATGAACACTGTCATTCAAGAACTGAAAAAAAGTAACACATACATATTTTTGTAATATATACATATGTATCTCCACTCCTTCCCCCAAAAGTTAAACAAAGGTAATTGTATCAAAGATATCGAAATATAAATGAGAAAAATGACAAGAACACTATCTTACATAATGTGAGAGGGGTTTTGACTATTGGCTAGCTCAGTCTCATGGTCGGGTGGTGTCACAGCTGGGAGTAGTTACGAATGGGGTTAAGAATTTTTTTTAAAACACATAAAAAATAAATAAATATCACAATAAAATTTGTTTTGAGTTTCATTATCAAATCAGTTTTATTAAAGATTTCTAAAGATCATTATTATTCTTTGATCTTTTAGATAAAAAAAATAAATAAATAATTCAACACTCTACTTTTCTTTTTATATTTAATATTATAAAATAATGTAGTTACTACTCTGTCATTTCGATACACACACATATGCCATTCTTTCCAATAGATTTATCACACATAAATCAAGTAGTGAAGGCCGATATTAAGAAAAAGTTTATTTCATGTGACCTCTGACAATAATTACATTATTTATGTCCACAATTAAATAAGACTTCAAGAAAATTTCATTAAATTAACTTAGATTGTCACCTTCACTTATTATAAATGGTAAAATTTCTTTCTCATAAAAGAAAAGAAAAAATCAGTGCTTAAAGTACTTTACCTGAATTTTTCCCAGGGAATTAGTGGAAGCAGATTTATTTATTTTAAAGAGTTTCGTTCATCACAGATAATAACAGGTAATTCAATGTGAAGGTTCCCAATCTTCATGTCTGTTGGTTGATGATGGTCAGCTTGGTTTTACATTGGGAATTATATTTTATTCCAAGGCATCTTGATGTTATTGGGTGAGGCAGCTACAGTTGGTTGAAATTAGGGGTTTGAATCCAACATGATATGTTCTTACCCCGACATTTCTTTTGGATCCACCATTATGTAAGAAAAATATTAAAACTTTCAATATTCTGGATTTACGATTTACTGTTCATGTCTGTAACTTTGCAGGGCCAAGACAAAATGCATTGTGGGTGACTCTCTTTTATAGCCCCCTCCATTTTTTCTAGAAGTTTCTTTTTGATTTCACTTCCTGTTTCCAATGCTGATTAACCAGATATGGTTGACATGTGAAAACTTTTATCATAGCTTTTATTGTACATAAAAGAAAGTGAAATCTCATTTCTGTGGGAAACTTCTAGATTTTAAACATAAAACAAAAATCTCATTTCTCTTTTTTTCAACTACTTAATCCATTCATACACACATTTGTCACACCCACATATATATCATTTCAAAAATGACAGAGTCTCTTCCCTGCATTTGTGTATTTGTAACCACCACATAATAAAAATTAAATATTATATATTTACATCTACATATATGTTTAAATACCGATTAATAATATTATTTGTGACTGGGTTCGAACCCATTCTGTCACAATATATATGCCAGAACAGCTAAAGGGTCTTATGGATTGCCATATATACTAGACTAGATAAAGAATATGGTTTTAATTGAGTAAATAAATATATCTGACCAGATAGTGACTTTAATCTATCATGATGTACACAGCCCCATTTGAATGTTCAAATATATCTGATCAGATTTTCCCTACAGGCATTAAACATATTTTATTTAGACAACCAAATGTAACTAATTTTACATTTAGCAATTATATATACTTTGCTTGACAGATTAATTAATTTTTTACTAAAATTCTACTGGAATTGGGCTATTGATCTTATGATGATAAAAGATTTGTATATTAATGAGTACCAGCCATTGTTAACATTTTGTGTTCTCACATAATATATCAAATTAAATCCCATTAATCTATTAGTTATTTTTTTAGATAGGTAAATATTTAATTTATATAGTATGATGTTTTTTATAAATTATAATAATAACTGTAGCTTACTCCACTGCACATGCGCTTTACAGATCGAACACTAATTATAATGAATTTCCAAACACAAGATAAAGTCTTTTTAAAAGATCACCCAAACTATACGTATAAGAAAATCTGAATTATTTGGTACTGAAAGTGTGAAGTTTTAATTAATCCCTTTAAATTACTTATAATATGATTTTTGTTGATGATGTTTGCAAAATTATTATAATTTATGATAGGTCGTTATTAAATGAAAGCTTAAATATATGTAAATATTTAATTTATATAGTGCAATGTTGTTATAAATTATAATAATAACTGTAGATTACTCCACTGCACATGCACTTTACAGATTGAACACTAATTATAATGAATACTCTCCTTTCCAAACACAAGATAAAGTCTTTTTAAAAGATAAAATGGATCCATTCTATTCTTTTCACCCAAACTATATGTATAGGCAAATATGAAGCATTTGTAACTGGGAAGGTAAAGTTTTAGTTAATCATTTTAAATTACTTATAATATGATTTTTGTTAATGATGCTTGCAAAATTATTACAATTTATGATACATCATTATTAAATCAAAACTTAAACATATGTAAATATTTAATTTATATAGCACAATGTTGTTATAAATTATAATCATAACTGTAGCTTACTGCAATAGATGTACACTTTACATATCAAACACTAATTATAATGAATACTCTATCTTTTAAAAAGACTTTATCTTGTGTTTGGAAATTCATTATAATTAGCATTCGATCTGTAAAGCGCATGTGCAGTGGAGTAAGCTACAGTTATTATTATAATTTATAATAACATCATGCTATATAAATTAAATATTTACATAGGTTTAATATATATATATATATTATAATGGTCTGGGAGTTAGGATCGAAGCTAGCAGTCTTACCGTATCTGCACTACAGAGTGCCACTAGGCTACTTGAACCTAGAAAATTTATAGAGTAGGGAGATACGCACTGTTAAAGATCCAACTTTTATTTATTAAGACTGTCAGCCCTTGCCACTAGTTCAGTGGAGATGCAGAGATATCTATATCTTAAATATAAAAAAATAAAAGCCACTGCCAGTAATTAATACACAAACATTTATTACTGCACATATATAATATTTAAAATTTGAGGAATAACATTTATTATTTTAGATTTTAATATTAACTTTTAATTTAAATTATTATTTTAAAATTTTAAACCATCCTCACAGATGAATTTAATAATATTTTTTTAAGAATGTCGAGTATGAATAAACTACATAGATTGCATTTGAAAAGAAAATATTCTATCCCTTATTTAACCTTAGGCCAAAAGTTCACTGTTAAACTAACATCAATCCACCTGAAACATCGATGTATTCAATGCAACATGATTATGACAGCACAAATATCATACTGTCAGGAATGTACATCTGAACAGTATGGTTAGAGAAGACATTGATTCTCATCCAGACAAGAATGCTACATCTGTTTGGCAAAATAAAAAAAAACTCCATAGGAAGGGACTGCGTTTTCCATCTTACTATCCCGTTCCATAGGCAAAAAGGGTGTGTGTGGCATATAATGTGATCCTGCATGTGGCGAACCTCATATTACATTTACTAATTACACCAATATATCCAATCTATTAACCCAATCCAACTACGAAACAAATAACCGAAGATTAACCCTCCCTTAATTAATTAATATAACTTTACAAATCTATATAGCCATTCATGCCTGACTTAATTTTAACATTTATATAATTT
This sequence comes from Epiperipatus broadwayi, assembly GCA_028023455.1. Classification (NCBI taxonomy): domain Eukaryota; kingdom Metazoa; phylum Onychophora; class Udeonychophora; order Euonychophora; family Peripatidae; genus Epiperipatus; species Epiperipatus broadwayi. Next base: position 3,335,057 of record JAQFVV010000065.1, read on the forward strand.
TGCATAGATGAATTTTATAAAGGTTTGAATTTTTAATGTTGAGTATAGATCGGCTACATAGATTACATGATTAAAAACATTTCAAAATAAACATAAACGATCAAAATACAAAGTCATTGATGGAACTGCAGAGGAAAATTTATGAGAAAACCAATATCATTCATCATAAGATGCTGCATTTCCACCAATAACTTAAAAGACATCCGAATAAATACATTTTAGATACTCACCGTAAGGTATCATTTTTTACCAAATGTCTATATATTCTAATCAAATATGAAAATAAAAACATAATTAAACGTTAATGAACCTATGCAAGTGTCTATACCCAACTTAAATTTAATGCATTTAAATAATTTATACAATATTAATAAAAAAAAAATGGAAATGATTTTTATCAAACTCAAATGTATAAAAAATTAAATATTAATAATTAATTTGAAAACTTAAGTCAGATAAAAGTTCATTTAAAAAAAATAGGTTTAGCTTGCTACATCTTTAAAGTTCTTAATGACTTGTAGTAAAATTTTTCTGTTTATATCTTACAGTAGAAGAGCTCCTGGTTACTGGTTTCAATTCCCATGAAGCCTTTATTTGAAGACTGGTCTATCAGAGGGTGGCCTTAGCTGGTTCAATCCTGGTATTACAGTCATTTCATTTGAAATAAGTGAGAGAGAGCGACAAGTGCATCTTATCACCCTTCTCACAAAATCAAGCTGGAACTGTTCTCAATTTCAATATTTTTTCTTTTATATCGATCGTCCGGATTCACTGAAATGGTTTCCTGTTCCAATTATTCGTTATGGTCCGAGCCTTCATTGCTGCTTCTATTGGATATCTAATTATTTTTGTTCTCTTATCTATATTTCATCTGACTTTTTTATATAAGGTTCCCAAGGGTTAGCTTGCTTTTCGATAATTAATAAACACATCATTTCCATTTACAAAAATATTTTATCTTTAGATCTTGTACTTTTTTTTATAAAAAAGTACGTTCAAATATTTTTTTTTTAAAAAAGAAAATAATTTTTAAAGTTTTGCATCTGTGAGGATATATATATATATGCACATTGAACAATTCTTTAATTTTAGCTTTTATTTTTTTTTATTTACGAACTTAAAACCATTTTTATTCTAATTTTAAATTAATGTAATGGCATATACCGTTACAATATATATATATGTGTTATGGGAAAAAAGAATTGTAATAAATTTGATAATTTTTATGTACCTATATGTATTTTACTAATTGTATTTATTGTAATGTAATGTAAATAATTTTCATTGGGGGTAGTTGTTGTAGGATAATTGGTCATGTGATTGTGTAAAAAATATCTGGTAAATGTTTCATTAAGGAATAAAAACCGGATTGGTGTATTAAAAAATATTTTTATTTATAGTGAGTTGACTTTTCAATTTTGTTTTAAAATGATTATTTTTAATTTTACATATTTTCTAGTACAGAAAGCTTGGTTTTCCTATCTAAAGCTAATTAAATATTATATAATCAAAAGTCAAAAATTTTGCACTTAGAAAATAATCGAATGATTAATGCTCTGGAAGTTTGGAAGAAATTCAAGACCTAGAAATGAACTGTCCAAGCTGCAACCACAAACTTTAAGCATCAGAGTTCACCATTCAAACACAGCATTAAAACACATCAGGTATTATTATTAGTGCAATTATTGAAAAGTGAAATCTTTCTAAATATTGATAACAATACTAATTAGTAGTTAAATAAAACTTTATTTGACTATAAAAGAAATATGTTAGTGTTCTGAATACGATTTGGCACGTGCAGATTGAAATTGATAATGGGTGGGGAAAATGTTGATGAGCTTGATCAAAATTAGGATTGCTTATCTAGCTAATTGATTTTTTATGTCTGTGGCTTTTATGTTCAAAATCTCTTTTTATCTAATAACAAGCCAGTTTTTATTATCACAAATATTATCATTAAATTTATAACATCGAAAAGTAATAGTAAGATTAATCTTTAAAATACATGGTGAATTAAATTTTTATTTTTTTAAAAACGACAAATTTTATTTTAAAGAAATTACAATACCATTATTACAATTTTTTTAAAAATAAAAACGTTTTGTAAGTACATTCTTTAGTGGCATCTATTAGAACTATTATTAATAAGTCGTTTTAATCACATTTTCTATACCAACTTTACTGTATAAATTAGAAATAAATGATTTTCTGAAATTTTCGTTAAAACACATCAAAACAAAGAAGTTTGCAGAATAATATAAGGTATTTAAAGCGTAGCAAATGTACTTGAATGTTTGAAAGTTTGTAAATAATATTTCACACCATGTTAAAATTAAATAGATAGTTAGAGGAAAGGTAAATATAAAAAATGAAATAACTGATACCACTAAAACTTTTAAAAGTCCAGTTTCACTTCGACTACGATTTTTTTTCTTTAAACTAAGATGCTTTGATGTCCATTTTACATGTTTTTTATATTTAAAAACAGTCACAATATTTAAAAACAAAATATTTATAAAAGGCAACACTGATAAAAAGATTTGGTCTACTCTTACATAAGTGTATAATACAAGTTTGTAATGTAGAGGAATTTCATTAATCACTAGCAAGAACGTGACAATACAGAAAGCAGGAAAATTCATAAGAAAACATATTCCACACGTTGCAGTTATTATTGAAATTATGAACTTAAATTTTTTCATTTGATTAAAATATGTAGAATGTAAAATTGCCACATGTCTTTCAAGACTTAATATAACCAAAATGTAATTACTAATCCCTGCAAATATTATTGTTGTGAATTGAAAATAGTTTTGCATTATAAAGTTCAAAAAGTTGTTTAAAGAGAAAATTTCTAATAAAACCAGAGCGTGGCTGGTTCTTGACAGAACTAAACCAAAATCACAAATAGAAGTTGTTAAATAATATGTGTACGATTTTGATTTTTTAATTAGCTTGTAAAATGTAAAAATATTAAAAGCATTTCCAATTACTCCAATCAGGGATAAGATAATATTAATATATAAATAAAAGACAGCGGACACTTCTTGCGCCATTTATTAGTCAGAATTTTTAAACTCAAATGATGCTAAAAATATAAAAGTAAATCAAATGTAAGATAAAAAGATGACACTGATTAGACACATATTGTTATATTAAAACATGTAAGAAGAATTTATTGCACTTTTTAGTATTAGCATTAAAAATATTTTTTTTATAAATCGCTAGAGAAACTTAATCTATTAATACTAAATTTTCACACAATAAAAGCTCAAGAAAAGATAACAGATTAAAAAGAATTAAAATAGTTTATTGCAGGATAAAAATTTATCCAGCAGTTTAAGAAATAAACAGTGAATGAGGAAGATGCATTGCTCATAAAATGCATCTTCTGATGGATAGTCAATGTTTTGGAGGTTTTCAGGGTTTCACTTTGTTTTAATTTTCTCTTTGAACTTAAAAAATTTCTGTTTATCTAATCTCAGCAGTGACTATAATAAGCAGTAATATATAATGTGGTTCATTAAATATATATATATATATATATATTGAAACAGTAAGATTCGTATTCGAATCTTAAGTTTCACCTTTTTCTGTCGTCTCTCACTGACCGGTCTATCCCACCCAAATTTAAACTTTTTGATATTGAATTGTGTAACAATATTAAAAATGTATAAATATATGTAGAATTCAGCATAAACATGCACACATTTCGATCTCAAATTAAACGCAATAAATAGGGATAAAATAATATAATTTAGATTTCTTTTAGTTATATGATTTTGTATAATTTTAATCATTTATTTTGGATTATAAAGTTCGTAGTTATTGCTTTGTTTAAATTTCATTTAATAATAATTCTAAAAAAATCTGATGTAATATTTAATTAAAAGTTAAAATAATCTTATGTTCCCTTTTTGTTTTTGAAATTTAAAAGCATCGGTCAGTGATAGATAATAGATTAATTAAAGAAAAATTCCCCAAAATATAATTAGTAAATGTAAACAATAGAACGGCAGCTTTCTTTAATTAAAAACCAACAAAATGAGTTGATTATCCTCAGGGCAGATTAAATAGAACCTAAAAATACCTTAACAGTGAGAGATCAAGATAAAAAAAAGAGGCCATCTTAGACTTGCTAGAGACATTCACTTAAACTTTAGCTTTGCTCTCGATCACTGAGAGTCTCCAAAAATAATAAAATAATTTGTTCCTGCCAAGGTATGACCGAGTAAAGCACCTAGATTATTCTCCATCGGGAGATGGTCTATCGGATGCTGAACTTTCCATTGCCCATCATAAATTCACCATGAAGATCTGCTGCCTGAAATAAATGAAAAAGCTACTGCTGCTGCGAAATTAAATGGAATATCTAAATACAAGAAAGAATTGCCACTCACGAACTATTTGCTACTTAACAAATGGAATCAGAAAACTTCTTATAAAACAGGTACCTGTCTGTGTTCAAACTCTAGAGTACTCTAATAATATGCTATAGCTCTTCTTCATAATACTTATCTAACTTATAAAATGTAAAAACTACCATTTGTATAACTAAATTGAATAATTAATGTAATGTGTAAATTTCTCTACTAATCTAGCTTACCTCACTCTATCTTTCTTGGGTGCATATTTCTATAATCTACATTTCTATCTATAGTTATTATTTAATTATTGCATGTCATAATTATTTCAATTTTCAAAGTTTAAATCTAGGATCGCTTAAAACAATGAATGCGTGTCAAATTTTCATTAATATTTACTTTCTTTAATAACTTAACTTTCATATAAATCGACACGCATTCAATGCTTCATTTATTGTAATGCAGGGTCTACTACTTCGCAAATGGCTGACGTATTAGTTATAATAATTCCCAATTTATATTTGTTTGGTATTTATTAATTCATCATGAATAATTCCATAGAATTACCTTTCTTTGAGAGTCACCAACGTTCTTTAGTAAATGTTGATAATGTCGGGCCAAATTAGAAATCCATTTAAATCTTATCATAATCGTTTATAAGTATACATGTGTTATGTTTTAGAGACGCTAATGATCTATTCTGCCGTAAATATTCCGGATTCTTCAGGGTTGAAATTAACCCCCGTCATCCTACCCAAGCGGACATAATAAATGCTCCCGTAGGATTTGACCTGTCATGCAGCCAGCGGCAAATTGCGACACGTACCGCTTGTCCCTGGTTATGCTTATGTAACACCTTACTTCGTCGGGCCGCGGCAGAGACCAGCCTGACATCATTATAAACTCATTCACGGCATTGCAGTTTCGATATACTGCCATTCCATATCACCTTTCTAAAGCGACTTAGTTTTATACTTAGTTTTATTATACTATATATCACTCCGCCTCTGCATTATCTTCATAAATCACTCTCAAATAAATGTTTGGCTTTAGTTATAAATAAATATTTTAATTAAATAAATATATGTCTGCCATTACTCTTATAACCCATACTTTAGACTCTTGCATTGCAAAGGTATAAATCCCTCCAGGCATGCATTAGAAATACTTACTCGAGAATTTTAGGTAGCTAGATTATGCCTTCAAATAAGTGAATTCCTTTTGTAAACATTTCAGTATCGGAAATACCACTACTGAAATTCTCAATATAAAATGATGTCTAAATAAATAAATGTATTCTTTAAAATATAGTCATGTCGCAAATCTTGCTACTGAAGCTTTAAATCCACAAAATATTGTTATTAATGATTGTTTTATTAAAATGTATTAATAAATAATTTTAAATTATACGTCTGCAATTACGTTTCATTTATTCGATACCCATTCTATATAATATTTTCTCGATTATGTAAATATGAAGGTTTAATTAATATTAGTTTGGTTATTGGCTAACTCGAGAATAAAATCATGAGTCTCTTGCATATCCCTGACCACCATGCCTAAGGAAATATTTACTAATGTCGCATCAGATGTGTTGTTTCGTGGATTGTATTGTGGAACCGATAAACTATGTTCGAACTCAGTACCATGGGTGGCTTCGCTACTCGATGGTGCTGCTGTTCTGTATGGTGGTCGAATTCTGCACTATGTTTACGAGTCACATGTTTTCTGACCGTTACAATATATATATATGTAAAATAAATAAAATGTCCATTAATTAAAGCAAAATTGTAATTATAGTTGAAATAATAAACCGAAAGTACTTCGGATTTAATGATTGTATGTAATAGTTTGTAAACCATTAAATTGTATTATTTCAATTACAATCATATATATATACTAAAGTTTAAAATAAAAGAGACCTCTTTTACTTCACTAAACTCCTGCATTGGTGGTCAAGAGGTCAGCGCGACAGCCTTGCACTTGCAGGCAGTTGCCTGGATTGTGGGTTCACATTCCGGCTGATGCTATGACACTTAAAAAAAAAAAAAACAAAAAAAAAACAACTCAAAATCAAAAGTGCTATTATATAGGCTAATTGAAAAAAAAACTTGTTTAGCCTTGTTATATAGTCAGTTAGTAATTAATTTCCTGGCAACATGAACAGATAAAAGTTGTCTTTATTTAAATCACTTTATTCCTATTGTTTATTAAATCTCAAAACCCATTAAAAATATCTAATTCAAATTATACATACTCTCTGAAAAAAATTAATTATTATTTGGAGAAGGTCATTAAAGATGCTAGTCTTCTGCATTCTCATACTTGTAAAAATAACTTTCTAGGTTTAAAAATTCTAAAACAAAAAGAAAACTTTTTTAGCCTCAGTAATAGAGCAATTAATAATTGTTACCTGGTAACATCAAAAGATAAAAGTTATTTCTCTTTGCATGGATATAATCTCTTTATTTATATTGTCAATGAAATTAAAAATCAAAGAAAAGGTCTAATGTGACATATAAAAGATATAACATTTGGAGAATAAACTTTTTCCTACAAGGTAAAATACTCTCAAGTCAAAACATAAGATTTTTTTTTTTATTTCTAGAAAAAATTGTCTCATGTTTTAACTTAGAGATATTTTATTCATTTAATGAACCAGTCATATGAGAAATAATCTTGAAGTGTTATATATTATTGAAACCACTGATTGAATGACATATATAACATCATCATTGTCAACCATAATCAGTCAACTGCAGGATGAAGGTCTCTCTAAGTTCTACCCATCTTCACCAATCTCTAGCCTCTTTCTGCACATCACCATGCACACTTTCTTATTTCATCCATCGACCTCACATGTGGTCTCTTTCTGGGACTTTTACAATCTCTTGGAACCCAGTTTAAGATTTCAATCATCAGTCTATTATCATGCTTTTAGAAATATGTCAAACCCAACTTCACTTGCCTTTTAATTCTTTCAAGGATGTCAGTTACACCTGGTTGTTCCTCTTACCCATATGTTGGGTGTTTGATCTCCTCTTTTTTATTACTCCTAACAAGCATCTCTCCATCTTCTTTGAGTAGCTTGAAGTCTCTGTATTGTTCTTTTATTAAGTGTCAAGTCTGAGATCCATAGGTAAAAACTGGTAGAGCACATTTATTAAAAACATTTCTTTTCAAACTCAGGCATATTTCCATTTACTATTAAGTTGTTTCTACTAAAAGCACTCCAACCAAGTTTAAAAGTATGATTAATTTCATTCATTATGTTTTCATCTGTAGTAATAATCTGACAAAGGTAATTGCAGTTTTAACTTCTTCTAACTCATCATAATCAATCTTTTTTTTTTTATCTTCTGGGAAAATCCATTGAACAATACTTCAGTATTTTTAACATTTACCTTGAGTTCTACTTTCTTACTTTCATTTAATAACTTTTGCAACATTTTCTGGACCTATAAAGAACTCTTTAAAAAACAACTACATCATCTGAAAAATCCAAATGACTTAAATAATCTCCATTTACTTTTATTCCTTAAATTTTCCATTTTAATCCAAAAATAATTCTTGAAGCACTTCTATAAAACTTTTGGAGATATGGCATCAACCTGTCTTCCACTCTCAATGTTAACCTTCCTGTCATTATGTACATTTTTTTTTCACTTGTAAAAGAAAACAAGAAGAGAAATTTTATATATGACATAATTAAAGATTAGAAAATTAAAAAAAAAATTCATAAGATGAGAATATTGGTTTGAAATACTATATTAATAAGAAAGTATAAAAATAGTTAAATCTATAAACAATACTATAAATATAGAAATTGTTCTTAGATATCAGAATAATGCAAACGTTGAAAACGCTAGAAAAAAATGAATATAGCTTCCTAAATGAGTCCAGAAAGTAATTAAGAGACAGCTAAAAATAATTTACTGATGTTATAATAAAGTCAAAAAGAAACAGATTGTATGATTCCGACACATAATCATTTGTGTTTTAGTCTGATAAATGATCCGAGTTTTTCTAATACTATAGTCATAAAAACTTTTTGTTAAATCACGATTATAAAAAAAAAATATGTTGAATAAATTATTGTTTCTAAGAAGTTGAGAAAATCAAAAGATGTCGATATATAAAAAAAAGAAATCTGTTGTATACAAAGGGAGATGTAAAAATGGCAAATAAAACACGTTTTTAAAAAATGTGATGTAGTGAAAAATTTTGAGAAATAAATAAATAATATGTTGCATATGAAAGTTATATTTGCTGCAAAAATCTATATAAAAAAGAGTAATATAAGAAAATAAAAGTTAATATCTCGTTTAGTAAAACTGAATATTATTCCGTATATCTTAGCACTTTAATTTTAACTAAATTCATTTTTTTCTTGTCACTATATACTTTAAGCATTTGGTAAAATATTTATTTGCAGCAATAGTGGATATTAAAATTATTGTGATGTATATTTTTTAAAAATGTACGGTAAATAAATTTAAATAGACTATTGCAGATTTTTTTTTTTTTAATGATAATAGACAAATCGTACAACGAAACAGCAGAAAAAAAACTTTAATCAATTTCTAGTCAATAATATTTTATGATTTTTTTCTTTATCCTTTAGCTAAATATAGCTATGTACTTATTTTCTGACAAATAATTGAATAACCAGCTATATTATTTATTAGCTGGCTGATTAAAAGAAATAAGAAGCTAACTTAAAAATTTTAAGCTGTTAGAAATAGCTTTCAAGATACGAGACAGATTTGAAACCCAGACCGTGAACATGATATATATATATATATATATATATATATATATATATATATATATATATATATATATATATATATATATATATATATATATATATATATTTCTTTTTTCAGTTTTATGATTCTTTTCAAAAAACTATATATGTATATGCACCTAAGTTTCTCTTTGTAAAACTAATCTAATGTATAAAACATTATATTGATAAACACACACCAGTTTACATGCTATTTTATCTATATTTATTTTTAAACTTCTGGCCTATAAAAATAAAACATTTTATTTACATAATTTATATTTCCGAAGTAAATTATAGAAGCATTTAAGAAAAAGAAAAAAGAGTGAGAAAATTAGCATCTGTAATAAATAATTGAAGTACACTTTATTCTTTAGTCTGTTAACTAAAATTTAATTAAAATATAAAATAAATTATAGTGGAGAATAGTTTTTTTAATTAATTAAATTATCATAAATGATAACATATCTTAAGTTGATATTAAAGTAATAAATTTTATGAGAAAACTGAGAATTTAATTTATAAAAAAAAAAAAAAAGTAAACGTAAAATAGGTTCAAGCTTTTGTAAAAAATAAACTCATGTACACAATTCAAATTTCAAGCATCAGTTTAACAGTATGTTCAATTTTCAGTATCATCATTATCAACAATTCATCCCCCCCCCCCCCATAGACAGTGAGTATGACTATGGCAACTTCAAAAAAAAGATTAACAACAACAAAAAACTAGACCATAAAATTAATCTGTGAACCAGAAATATGCCTTCGAATAGAATAAGTTTGTTTATTATTCTCTTTATTTGTAATTTTATGTTGTTGACTTTGATCTTTTTTTGTAGTAAATATTTCTAAAAGACTACTATATGTCTAACCGTAATTCTACATTGTATTTTATTTGTGGTTCCATCTTTCCAAATAAAGGCAATCTATATCGTATTTATTTAGAATGTTTTTGCATTAATCTTTACAAAAGTATCTCTCATTGTCAAAACCAGTGATTGAGCACACCTTATTTTACATGTTTAACCCAATAAAATGTGATATTGCAATTATAAGCTTTTGCTATCATACTCAGAAAGGTCATAAACATATTGATTGTTTTTGCGATCTGGCCATCATATATTTAGAATTTTAAGGAGCACCCCATAAATTAAAATTTCTTAATATTTTTAGATTATATTTTTGTGTTGATAGAGAGTGTAAATGACACTTCTATACAATTAAATAAGTAAAAACAACTTTACTTAAAATTAATTTAATTTCAGTAGTTACACGAGTGTGGAGTGTGATGAAAGACTATTTCTTTTAATATGTTAAAAGCAGCAGCATCCTAGAGACTGTGTTGCATCTGAACAGCTAATTCTACTTTTTTATTCAAAAAGTCTACTAAGATGTTTAAATTATCCATATTCTCAAATTAATACTCATTTAAACTAAAATTTACTGAAGATATTTTTATCCATCACCTACTGGTAAAGAACTCCAGTTTATTAATAATTTATATTTAAAAAAATATATATATTTTGTATACAGCCTATTAAACTGGAAAGAATAGAACAATATACAGCTATTATCAATACAGAAGTCAAGAAAGTGAAGTTGTCACATAAGTATTTTTAAAGCGCATCTGCTGAAAGTTTTTAGCCTTTCCCGTTATTACTGTCAACTGTTTGGCTTAATAAATTTAATATATTTACATTTGGTACTATCATTTTATTAGATTTGAAAATTGCTTCGTTTTTCGATTTCGTGTTGTTTATTTATATATAATATTAGTGAATTAAATGTGAAGGTGTTTTAAGCTTCATCTTAGTTCAAGATACTTGTGTCTGGCTTATTTATATATAAATTTAAGCATAGAAGAAGATAGGTCCCATCTATTTCTTATAGTTCTGGCTTGGGTTTTAGAATTAAGAGTTCCACGTGCAGTCATTGTTACATCTGATTGGCTGTCACATAAGCATTTTTAAAGCGCATCTGCCAAAGATTTTTAGCCTTTCACGTTATTAATCAATTTAAATAAAATCCCCTTTTTAAAGTTGTAACGCATTTTGATTCCTGTTTTATTAAATCCCTATAAAAAGATCCAAAGATAAATTTAATAGCAATTAAAAAACAAAGTTGAAGCTAATATACATTCTTGTTTCTTGCCAGTTTTTATTTTAAACTCATCAGATTTTCCATCTGTGGTAATAATATTCCCTTTCATTTTATCATATAGAAACTATTTATATCTTTGGTTGACAGCCAATTAATTTCAACATACTGTAGATCTCTGGATTTATTGAGGCTATTATCTTGATAAAATCAATAAAAGCAATATGTAAATCCTTTTTTTTGTTTCTGAAATTTTGATTTTATCTATCTGCTAACAAAAACTACGTGACAATCAATGGTTTTTAATTTTCTAACACTTCATTGTACTTGTCTCTGGTAATTAATACGATTGAGATCAAGAAGCACATCTTTATGAGTTTTATATTTCTGAGAAATGCTTCTATCTTTAAAGCTATTTCACCAACATTATAATTTTAAAATGTTCTAGGTATCTCATCATACTTGAAGATAATATATGTTTCAGGTTATAATGTGGTATTTTAATTCTATTAAGCTAAATGTTTTTGCTTAAAGCTAAATGAATAAATAATAAAATATCATTAAAAATATTAACTCAAGTATTATGTCATTATCCAAAATATGATCAAGATTCTTATAACATATTGATTTTCAAATCCATATGTTAATTTGGATGCTTCAAAACCAGAACTAAAATGACACAATCCGGTGAATGTCTGTATTTTTTTCACATATATAATTCATCAATCATTTTTAAGTCTTTTATCCAGATGTTAAGAAGTTTGACGATTCAATTTATTATAATTTTAAGCTAGAATTACCATATATTCATTTTCAATCATTAATAATAGGATAATAAAGAAGCAGTCGTGTTGCTTCTTTTTAGTGAAGTCATGTATTGCTATCTCGTGTCCACAAAACATTTCTTAAGTGGATCGCATCTTTAACAACATAATAATTTTGGAAAGTCAAAGCAACAATTTTAGTGTTTAAATAAAGGTTTCTAAAGAACAAAAATCAGATTTCTTGAGAATACGATCAAAATTGAACTTATTTTTAATACAACTATCATTTTAACTTTGGAGTCTACTAATATAAAAATTTCTCTATCAATCTGCGCTTTTATTCACTTTGATAATAACTCTTGCGTCATAAAGTAATTTATCAAATGTTATTGAATCTATCCACTTTCGTTCTTAGAATTTTTTTTATCTAGTCAACTCATATGGTGTGTAAAAATACATAATAGCAAGCAATTTGAGTTGTAGTGCAAATAAATTATTAATATCCCATGATATTTGAACAAGTTTCTCTCCAACTTAAATATAAAAATCTATATAAAAATGATTTTTAATTGGATTGATGAAATAATAATACCCAACAAAAATAATATATTTTTTGCTGAATTTTTGTAACTAATATTGGAGATTATACACTAATCAAGTGAACACAGGAACCATTGCACACCAAAAAAATAAATTTACTATGGATTTTTAACTTTATAGCAAATTCAATAATGTACAATTTCTTTTCACTGCTAGATTTTTTTTTCCAATAAAACTTGCGGCGAACTTCAAAATAATAACTGTTAGTCATTTTTGAGATCTTAAATTATTAATATTTTAAAACTAGACATAGTCTTTAAATTTAGATTAAAGATTAAATCAATTTAACTAGGATAGATTAATCGACACTTTTTAAATTACTGTATCAACACATTCTCAACATATTCTTTCAGCAAACTTTAAACGTATAGCTCAAACAATTTCTACGATGCACTTTGTTGGAACAAAATTGTCAGTGTAGTAAGCCATTTGTATATTCAAATATCGTTCAATAAGAATATCATATAGAAATAAATTACAAGTATTATTCTAATAGCTCACATATTTTTGGATACTATTGTTATACATTACTTTATATTAATAACTAAATATTTTAATGTTTTAAATTATTTTTTAGCACAGATATATATATATATATATATATTTGAATTTTATACTAAAAATTATATAGAATTAAATATTATTCTCTAAGGCTTGACTTTTTTACAATGATTTTTCAAAGCATATATATCTGTGTGTCTAGATTTACACACACAGACACCCCCCCCACACACACATATATATATATATATGAAAAACAAAAACAAGATATTCACGTAACTTGCTATCACTTGTTATTTATTGATCATATATATATATATATATAATCTATTTATTCAATATACTGAATGTTTGCTGTAGTAAATAGACGATTTAAACTTAGGATTTTCAGTATATATTTATTTTGCACTCCATTTCAGCCATCTGATTCACGTGACCACACACATATAAAAAATAAATGCTCCCCAGTATATTTTTTGTGCAGAAAGCACTCATCAGTTGGGACATATCCTAATCTCTCACACATATTCAGTATAGAATCAATGCTTGGCTTATATTAAGATAGCAATTCCTTAAACTTTAATGGACAGGCTTCACTCTTCTCACCCTTCCAATAACTCAACCATATATTATGGATCATTTATCTTTTTTACACATATGTGGGTATGTGTATTGGTTGTTTGGGATGGAGTGGAGGTTAACTATAGACTAAAAGTCCTAAGTAAACACTCCTCTCTTTACTGTAGTAAATATTCAGTATACTGAATAAATAGACTAATTACATATTGCTTTGGAAATAGAATAAGTCCAGTCATCCTCTCTAATTAATATAAATAGATATGTCAATGGTCTGATAATGTCAAGGGTTAGACTGACATAATGTCTACATGAGTTTGACTACAATATCAAATCCACTAAGGGATTTAATGATTTTATTGTAAGTTTTTCAATGAAATGGATAATTGAATTGGGTGAAAAGATTGAGGCCTGTCTATTAAAGTTTCAGAAATTTCTTTTTTAATATGAGCACTGATTGTATATATGTGAGGGGAGATTATGATCTGGTACAATTAATGAGTGCTGGTTCTTCATAAAATGCATATATTGGGAATAATGTATCTTTTTCACATGTGCTTGGGGATGTGTATTGGTTGTTTGAAAAAGGAATTGAGGATGAATTTAGATTGACAATCCTAAGTTCAAATCTTCTATTTATATCTATGGACTTATTTTTTTAAATATTTGTGAAAAATTAAAATCTAAATGATCTACTTATAATATAGAGTATCATTTATTATTATTTTTCTAATTAAACAATAAATTTATTAATAATTATTTTAAGTTATTCCAGTGAAATTATTTAATATTAGCATACTTTAAGTATTGTATATTTTCTCTTGCTTACAATTATTAGGGTCCTTACAATTCCAAACTAGCTTTGAATTATTAGTATATAAAAATATTGATGTGCAGATATCTATATTTCTTTCAGTAGGGTTATTTAAATGGTGCTAAAATAATAGACACCTTTAATTGTCACTCAAGGAATTATGACTCAATAATGGCCAGTACATTTATAGTACTAGTTGACTCAGAACTTTGATAATAATTAGCTTTGATATAAAAATCCCAAGGATTTATGATATATGTTTTTTTATATATAAAATAAATTTTATTAATTACAAATTATGTACAAGTATTAACATATGTACTATGGGATTTTTTTTATATGACATAAATGCACAGATTTAAAATATAGTTATTTTGATCAGTGTCTGAAGGCAGAGATATCTAATTCATTTTAAAGTATAATTCATATTATTTTAAAATAATGAACAACTAAGAAAAATACTGTTTTGCCAAATTTTTCTCATAGCATTTCTGGGAATATATTTTAGGATATATATATATATAATTCTTTATTATTATTTTTGGAACGTTATATTTTTTGTTGTCAAAAATTGTAGAACAGCCAAGCCACATGGTTCTAATAGTGTGAATAATTACAATGGCATTGTATGGATTAAATTTTTGAATATGTTTTTCAAGCAATTCTCTTAGATTAATATTTACTTGTGAAATAAGAAATGTCTTAAAGATGAGAAGTATGGATATGTTTCAAAAATGTGTATCATATTTTCTGGATGTCTTACATAAGATACATGTGGAATCTAGATTTAACTTAAAAAGGTTAATGAGGAAGGTTCTTGTAGGAATTGTGTTAAGTAATAAATTATGCAAAAATTTTAGTTATGATGGAGAAACATACATATTTTGGAATCTGATTAAAAGAGTGCCAATTAGGATGGTTGATCATAGACATTTGTCAGGATATATACTTTTTTTCAGATCTTTAAATGAAACACCAATTAAAAATTTGATGTAATTGTCCAACAGATCTGCATGCTCAATAGCATGATCAGTATGAAAAAAATGAGTTGCATATGGAAATTGAACAATCAATATTATAAGTGGTAGAATGGCTTTGAGGATTGGATTAACTGTAGTTGCAATATACATCTTAGCTCTGATACAGGATACAGATGATCGAGGACATATTATATTAAGATCACCTTTGCATATAGGTAAGCAAGCACTTGTAATTGATAGATGTGATATTGATACCCAGATATATGATTTTATTGTGGTTATAATATTTTAACAGTATTTTTTAAAAGGTGCATCCATGGATTATGGTAAGCAATAATACCACTCAGAATAGCATCAATAATATTAACTGTTACTATAGAGTAAAGAAATTTTGGACAGAATGCTTTTTATTTTTGTATTAAACTTATTTATGACCAGATGATGTAGATAATGGCTTAATTGTGTTTTGGCTAAGTTAATCGAAATTCTAAAAAAGATGAGAGTATACTTGTGAAAAATAAAGTTAGATTATGACATAAATTAGCTATCACATAGATAACTTACAAACTTGTATTGTAAATTATGTTAGGGTTTCAAATTTGTTCAGAATATAAAGAATGAGAGGACTATTTTGTAGGTCTCTTAAAACTATCAGGATATCATCAACAAAAGATATCACTTTAACAGTAGTGCCAAGTTGAGAAAGAAATAGGCTTTTTGTGCACTGCTCAATTATTTTGATTATGGAATATATGTATGTGTGTGTATATATATATATATATATATATATATATATATATATATATATATATATATATATATATATTGCAAATAATAGTAAAGTAAGTGGTGAGTCTTGTGGAATGCCTGAGCTTGATTTAAAAGGAGAAGAGAGGTATATGTAGTTTTTAGTTTGATATATCTGTTGGTAATGTAATTTTTAATATTGTAGTTAGATGTGTGTAGCTAGGCAGAAGTTTGTTTAATGTGTTAAATAAATATTCCCAGTTCATCAGATCAAAAGCAGCCTTAAAGTCAATCTGACACTCTACATAATTTGTTAACTTATTTTGCTTTGCATATAATTTTGACTCCTGTGCTAATAGACTAGCTTGAGATGCTCAGTAAGCTTTAACAGCATAATGTGATGAGGAAGGTTTAGGAAAGATATGATCATTTAGTTGTTTAAGAATAATTCTTGCAAAGATTTTTTGATAATATTCTCCAATGTGATAAGTCATAGGTCATTTACTGATAGATATAAATCTATTCATGTGAACAAAGTTCATTATAATACTTATGTAAAATGGGGAGGGGGTGATAATATAATTTAGATACTTATAAGTATTAGATGGAATAAGATCATTTGCTAGAGAGTTATGTAAATGTAAGTGCATAATTGCACCAGGAATTTGTTGCTTTGAGATGTAATAATTTTGAGGAAAATGCATGTTATAGTTAGTAAAGGATAGATGATAATCAACTGCTTTAAGAGTATTTTTATTAAGAATTTTAATATCAATGTTAGTACCAGACATAAGTGTATTTTTTTCAACAGAATTGGAATACCATAAGCATAATGGTGGGTTAATTTTGTGTAATTTACTGTATTTTTTGTTAGTGCTGAAAGGTTAGTGATTATTTTTCTAACCCTAAATACCATGGTATAAAGAGCAGTTAGATATTTAGTTTGAAGAGTTGAATTGATGACATCCATATGTTGTTTTATAATATTATTTTTATAACATTTACAGAAATTTTGTATTTGAGGCAACAGAAATATTGATGACTTCTCTTTTATTGTCTTATGACCTAAATATGGCTTTGGCTAGATGACTAGATGATAATTAGTCTACAATCTTAAAAATATTTCTTAAATTTAGTCACAAAGAATGATCGTTGACTATTTTCTGCAGTTACTACATATATGATATTAAATTGACTTTGTCTGATTTTTTTGCTTTGATTCAATTTCGAAAAAGATAGCTGTACGGTTGATTTATCGATTATTTATTGGTACACTAATTCACAATTAAATAATTAGCCAATATTAAATCACAAATTCATAACTGATAGTCTTACTGCTAAGACATACTTTTCAAAGTCCAAGTAACATAACAAAAACAAATATATTCTATTATACTTTTCTATGATCCTGACTCACATTCAAATTACATTTAGTATAAATATAACTCTTAAATAAGTTAATAATTTTAGAATAATAAATATTTATTAAAAGAAATTCTTTAATTTTTTTGTGCTTTTAAATGAAGACAACCTTAGCCTGCACGAAGAAATTCTTATGGCCTGTATTTCTTACATGAATGTACTCTATATGGCAGAAGTAAGATAATTTTTTAAGAACTCTATCACTGTTTTAGTTAAGCTCAAATTACTTTAAATTTTACATAATTTTTTACAACAACAAGGATAATATAAACATCTATCAATTTTTTTCTATTATATTTAAAATCTTATAAAGATAATTTAAAAAACAAAATTTGACATTTTTAAAATTATGATTATCATTAATATAACTTTGATTAAACCAGATGTCCATTATCAAGTTACTAAAATACTCTATACTAATGTAGTCTTTGTAAAAAATCTTTTTTGAACCAAAACTAAAATAATTATGTTGATTTCATTCCATTGGTTTTATTTTTTAATTAGTGCTATGACAAATAAGCTGGGATACACAAATATATTAAATATATTTATGCATTAATAAAAACCAGTCTATAATATATGTTCAAATATCCTTGTGATAGAATAAGAATTTAATAATTCAATTTAGTTAATCCAAATTGAGAATCAATCTGGATCCATTAACTCATATATTAATTCTATCAATGCGCTAAATCTCACCGGGCAAATTGTTCATTATTATTAAAAAAAATGTAATATTAATTTTCTTTAATTGTTTTCATATTTATTACTTACTTTCTTCTATGTATACATTAGTATAATTTTAAGTTTTTTTATTATTATTATTATTATTATTATTATTATTATTATTATTATTATTATTTAGATGAGAAAAATATTTTTTTTCAAAATCCATTTATTTTTGGGGTTTCTGGTTACTAGTTTTTGATCTTAGAATATTTTGCTATTCATTTGTTAATAATTTTTAACCTTTACGAATTTTAATAGTTATACATTTATAATTATATGATGAAGTATTTAATTAAATGTTTTTAAAAATTCAAGTTTTATTCTTTTCCAAATATATTCGATTTTTAGAACTTAGAAATACGAAACAAATTAATTTAAAAAACAATGTTTCAAATAGTAATATTCTCTTCTTCACGTATAGTTGGCCTAAACTATGACAGTAATAATATGGGAATCAAACTGGGTCATTTTTACATTGATGACTACTAAATTTAATCATGTTCTAAGCAATTAGGCTGAATATACCTATGATGATTTTTCCATTTCATTTTTTGAAAGACAAAGTTAAGAAATATTTTCAAAACATTATGGATTGCCACATTAGCTAGTTTATTACTTGCCATTGAAATATGAACAGATTCTTTCCTTATTTTTGCTTTTCCTTTTCCTCCCAATTTATTTATATTGTAAATACACCGATCTTATACTTTATACATATCTTTGGGTTACATTTTTAAAATCATTTTTGATGATGTTTCTGATTAAACCAATATATATTTTTTCATGTTCACATAATCGTTTATAAAAGCAGTTCTTGTTTTTCAGTATTTCATGTTAAGATTTTATAGAGTTTAGTTTTTTTTTGCATTGGACTATAGTTTTAAAAAGCTATTTTGATATTATATTGATTGCAGATTGTCTTTAATTGATTTGCTATATCGAAAAGGTGTGGATGCACCATAGCAATTCTCACTGATTTTTTATTAGATGGTTCTTTTTATACTTAATTTAAGATTGGTTTTTAATGAAAAACCATTTTTCATTAGTGTTCCCTGTATTCTGGATTTTTCATAATCATAGTATAATTTTATTTTTTGTGTTTATGTTATGATTGTATTTATATGCAAACATTTCATTATATATGTGTGCATAGGCATTCTATAAACAATGGTTTTGATTTTTCCCTGTGAGAAAGTTTTGTCACAACAATATTTTAAAAATGCCAACTTTTTATTTCATTTTAATTATATTATAAACTTAATTGAAGGAAATGTATTATTGGTATCTATCCAGAATGCTTACAATAGTGCTTCTCCATGTGACCATACAATAAATGTATCATTGATATAATAGAGCCAGACTTATGATGGGAATAGATTAATATTTATGGCTATGATTAGAAGTTCTTCCATATAAATGTTGATAATATCGTTATTCAGTTATGAACCTACATCCATTCCTTAAGTTATGCAATGGAATGTTAAAATGTAATTATGTAAAATAATTGTTCCGGTTTGTAAACCTTTATTTTTATTTAATATTTTTCTTACAATAAGCTTTGCATAATCTTTGGAGATATTGTGAATAAACTTTCCATATTAAAACTTATCAAAATATCAATTTTTTTCTTTCTATATTCATTGACTTCATTAACTCCATGAAGTGTTTATCATTCTTAATAAAGCAGTGTGTCTGGATATCAATGAATAAGAAATTTAAAAAAAAAACTTGTGAAATACTTAACTTCTAGAACTACTATCAAGTCTTAATAAAATATGGTTTTTATAGATTTTAGGTTGTCAGTAAAAATATGAAATTTATTTCAAATATGTTTTTAATTTAATTATTCTGAATTAGAGAAATATATTGATTGATTTCAGAATAATGCTTCAATTTTATTTATGAAACAGTTATTGAAATTTTCCCCTCTTTCGTATTGATCTTTTGTTAATTAAATGTCTCTTATTTTGTTGTCTAGTTGGAGAGGTTTAAAAGCAGATCTTTTAATATAGATGATGATTGATTAGATCTTGTGTTTGAAGTGTTTTAATTATAGAATTATATGCTCTCAAATGTTCTTTCTATTTCTTGTTAATTGAATTATAATTTGTAAATGACTTCTTCATTTGTTGCCATTATAAGGAATATTATATGATGTAATACACAAATTAGTTATTTTTCCAAAATAAAAGTATTTGAATCTGCTAATTATTCAAAACGAAAATTTCCATTGAAGTAGTTATAATGTTAATTGTTGTACTATAAGATTTAATTAACAGGTAAATTTCTGTTTACAATATTTCCTTTTAACATTCTTTTATTTTTTGCTTGTAATTTAAGAATATAATATTTTACTCACTGAAAGAAAAACTCTAATAGAACTAATGTTTGATATTTGAAAAATCTTTGAGCATCAATTTTCTCTCTTAACAAAATATTTTATATTTTTTGAGCACTTTCCCCACTTTTTTGAGAATACATTGATGGTTTTAGTTGCAAGCCTTTACAGACAATTTCTACAGATTTACAAACTACTTCTTAACTTTTCTCATAAAAGTCTGCATAAATAAATATACAGTTTTCTCTAGATTACTCGTTTTAATCCAATAGCTTACTTGGCTAGAGAATCACATAATAAACCCTATATTCCCGAAATAGCCAATGGATGCACAAATTATCATAATACGCACGTATAAATTTTGGTAAATGTGACGTATCTAGATGATAATTATTATTTATTATTTAAAATGGTATAGACCTTTTATTAATATCTTATAAAAAGAAGAAGAAACATACATTATTATTATTATTATTATTATTATTATTATTATTATTACTATTATTATTATTATTATTATTATTATTATTATTATTATTATTATTATTATTATTATTATTATTATTATTATTATTATTATTATTATTATTATTATTATTATTATTATCATTATTATTATTATTATTATTATTATTATTATTATTATTATTATTATTATTATTATTATTATTATTATTATTATTATTATTATTATTATTACTACTATTTACACCATCCAAGAAGTGTAATATGATGGTTGAGTGACAAACGTTGGAGCTCAAGATCTATAGATCACGGCAATGCTTTGATGATTAAACTTCTTACGAGTTTCCAAGCAATAAACAATTCAATTATTATTTAATACTTACACTTGTTATAAATATTTGTCTTATTAATAACAGCTAACTAAATATTTTGGGAAGTCGCACTTTACTATATATAAAAAAAAAAATAATAAAAGAAAAAAATTCTACCGAAATTTCTGGAAGTTTAAACATTGCTTGGGAGTTATGCAATAAATGTAGATGATATAAGATTATGCTAGTACTTAAAAAAGCTAAATCTAACTACTTTAAAGTAACAGCTTTTATTAATAGAAAATTATTATCAAAGATGTTTAAACATTACTGATTATAATCCTATAATTAATTAATTATTTAAATCTATCCATAGGCAGAAATTATACATGAAATAAATTATATATGTAGCAATAATTTCTTATCTATCTATCTATCTATCTATCTATCTATCTATCTATCTATCTATCTATCTATCTATCTATCTATCTATCTATCTATCTATCTATCTATCTATCTATCTATCTATCTATCTATCTATCTATCTATCTATCTATCTATCTATCTATCTATCTATCTATCTATCTATCTATCTATCTATCTATCTATCTATCTATCTATCAAAAAAGTTTAACTATCTTGAACATGGAAAAAAAGAATGATGACTATCGCAATGATTATAATCTGTATACTACTAATATGCCCATACATTTTAGTCATTTCTTACTTTGATTCTTTAAATTCAGGATCTGTTATTTTATATATATATATATATGAAAAACAAAAACAAGTTTTATATACGTAAAAACCTGCTATCGCTTGTATTAATGATCAATAGATGGAGCTTTGCCAAGACCTCCAAACAAGCGTATTTGTTTACATAAACGTCAGAGTCAATATACACTGTCTCTTTCATTTTGCTCCACCCTCACCTAAATATTAACTCCAAGCGTTTATGCAAAACGTTTTTATCAGTTTGCAAGCATGAATTTTTTAGACACCTAAATGTCTTCAAACTCAGCTTATCAAACTAGATAGCTATATGGGTCTGATATCAGTTCAGATTCTCCACATAGTGAAAGCTTCTGCAATCTATATCATTACAAGAAAACTTTAAAGGTACATTTATGAAAAACAAAAACAAGTTTTATATACGTAAAAACAAGTTTTATATACGTAAAAACCTGCCATCGCTAGTATTAATGATCAATAGATGGAGCTTTACAAGACCTTCAAACAAGTGTATTTGTTTACATAAACGTCAGAGTCAATATTCACTGTCTCTTTCATTTTGCTCCACTCTCAGATCAGCTGATTTCAAGCTGATTTGCTCTCATCAGTGATGGATAGAAGTTAGAAACTAGACCTAAATATTAACTCCAAGCGTTTATGCAAAACGTTTCTATCAGTTTGCAAGCATAAATTTTTTAGACACCTAAATGTCTTCAAACTCAGCCTATCAAACTAGATAGCTATATGGGTCTGATATCAGTTCAGATTCTCCACATAGTGAAAGCTTCTGCAATCTATATTATTGCAAGAAAACTTTAAAGGTACATTTATGAAAAACAAAAACAAGTTTTATATAGTAAAAAACCTGCTATTGCTTGTATTAATGAGAATCTGAACTGATATCAGACCCATATAGCTATCTAGTTTGATAGGCTGAGTTTGAAGACATTTAGGTGTCTAAAAAATTCATGCTTGCAAACTGATAGAAACGTTTTGCATAAACACTTGAAGTTAATATTTAGGTCTAGTTTCTAACTTCTATCCCTCATGGATGAGAGCAAATCAGCTTGAAATCAGCTGATCTGACGGTGGAGCAAAATGAAAGAGACAGTGAGTATTGACTCTGATGTTTATGTAAACAAATACATTTGTTTGGAGGTCTTGGTAAAGCTCCATCTATTGATCATTAATACAAGTGATAGCAGGTTTTTACGTATATAAAACTTGTTTTTGTTTTTCATAAATGTACCTTTAAAGTTTTCTTGCAATGATATAGATTGCAGAAGCTTTCACTATGTAGAGAATCTGTACTGATATCAGACCCTTATAGCTATCTAGTTTGATAGGCTGAGTTTGAAGACATTTAGGTGTCTAAAAAATTCATGCTTGCAAACTGATAGAAACGTTTTGCATAAACACTTGAAGTTAATATTTAGGTCTAGTTTCTAACTTCTATCCCTCATGGATGAGAGCAAATCAGCTTGAAATCAGCTGATCTGACGGTGGAGCAAAATGAAAGAGACAGTGAGTATTGACTCTGATGTTTATGTAAACAAATACACTTGTTTGGAGGTCTTGGTAAAGCTCCATCTATTGATCATTAATACAAGTGATAGCAGGTTTTTACGTATATAAAACTTGTTTTTGTTTTTCATAAATGTACCTTTAAAGTTTTCTTGCAATGATATAGATTGCAGAAGCTTTCACTATGTAGAGAATCTGTACTGATATCAGACCCTTATAGCTATCTAGTTTGATAGGCTGAGTTTGAAGACATTTAGGTGTCTAAAAAATTCATGCTTGCAAACTGATAGAAACGTTTTGCATACACACTTGGAGTTAATATTTAGGTCTAGTTTCTAACTTCTATCCCTCACTGATCAGCTGATCTGAGGGTGGAGCAAAATGAAAGAGACAGTGAATATTGACTCTGATGTTTATGTAAACAAATACGCTTGTTTGGAGGTCTTGGTAAAGCTCCATCTATTGATC
The DNA here is from genome assembly GCA_028023455.1 of Epiperipatus broadwayi. Classification (NCBI taxonomy): domain Eukaryota; kingdom Metazoa; phylum Onychophora; class Udeonychophora; order Euonychophora; family Peripatidae; genus Epiperipatus; species Epiperipatus broadwayi. The sequence continues at coordinate 3,359,278 of JAQFVV010000065.1, forward strand.
ATTAAGACAAGCGATAGCAGGTTTTTACATATATAATACTTGTTTTTGTTTTTCATAAATGTACCTTTAAAGTTTTATTGCAGAAGCTTTCACCATGTGGAGAATCTGAACTGATATCAGACCCATATAGCTATCTAGTTTGATAGGCTGAGTTTGAAGACATTTAGGTGTCTAAAAAATTCATGCTTGCAAACTGATAGAAACGTTTTGCATAAATGCTTGGAGTTAATATTTAGGTCTAGTTTCTAACTTCTATCCCTCACTGATGAGAGCAAATCAGCTTGAAATCAGCTGATCTGAGGGTGGAGCAAAATGAAAGAGACAGTGAATATTGACTTTGACGTTTATGTAAACAAATATGCTTGTTTGCAGGTCTTGGTAAAGCTCCATCTATTGATCATATATATATATATGCAAAAGATCTTTGAAAACTTTAATCACATAGGGTTATTATAATATAATGATTAACTACAATTAATTAAATTGTTAAAATATTTCAAAAAATATCCTCTGTAATTTAAATTTTTTAGCCTGAGTGGTTTATCCCAGTGTTAGAATGATGAACTAAATGTGCCAAAATTTTTAGACTGAAGTTCAAATTGTCAATTCCGTTGCTTAAACATCCCATGACTTCATGAGCAACGAAATCGTATATATTTTATTGTATTATTATATCAACCATATTTTGCGAATAAATTCAATGATTATCAAATTTTACTACTCTGATTCTGCTATAAACATCATTGTCAAATTTACTGTGAAATTTTCTTCAATAATTCTAATACTTTTTCATTTTTTCAAATTTATCAATGATATGTTCTTAGTGATTCAATATTATCCTATTCAGACTATTTGATAATATATACTTAGTGAGAATATGCTCTTTTTTCAGTATCTTTATGATATGTCATTAAACTATAGGCTTCATTTTTATACAATACATTTTATTTAGAATTCTTATAAACAAATAGTTTTAATTTAAACTCTGCTATAGTTCATGTATATCTTTTTCTCTACCAAAGTCTATTAAGATCTTTGAAATAATTTGTATTCTCTATAATCATTCGGCCAAAAGCTGTTGAATTTTGAAATAAATTTAATAATGGCATTTAAGATTAAGGCAAACTATTTTAAAGAGAAGTATAATAGTGTCTGATTATATTGAAAAGATATAAACAATATTTAACAATTAACATTAATCATCATACAATTATAGGAAAGAGAAATTTTTTTGCAGATTACAGTATATTCTAAATTGATAAGAATAGCTCAACCATAAGTATATAATAAACTAAAAGCCACGAAATAAAAGCTTTCACTTAATAACCCAATATTTAACCTATAATATATTAGGATGCCTAAGTCAGCCCCTCTAAAGGTCGTTGTAATAAATGAAAAACAAACTTAGAGCTTGTATACGACTTACTTTTCGTTTCTCGCCTTTATTTAACACCTTTATAATATAAATAAACTTTTTTAAATTACTATCTATTTTCAATAATTGCCAAAATCAATTAATTTAACTGAGCAAAATACCTCAACAATTTATAAAAGCTATTTGTAAATCATATCTTTAACTATTAAACTTTATTTTGCATTTATTTTTGAAAACAAAAACCCATTTCTAGTGCTTTTTGACATTCTAAAAAACACTTTGACCCTCTAAGAATTATTTCAAAAGTTACTTTTATTTTGTTTACATGCCTTTGATTATAACGTAATCGCAAGCACTTCTGTCTAATTTATATATTATTATTGCTATCATTTACCGTTTACCATTATTATATTTTAAAATTTGTATATAGTATATTTTTAACGGATAACTTATTATCAATTATATATATACACACATACATCCTTATCACAAAGTTATTATAAAATCATTTAAATTTATACTATCTCTCAAAATTAAACGGAAGGAAGGCAAAAATTGCCACTTGTCATTTTAAATTATATCAATGAAGCTGTTAAGATTTTTCAATTTCTGATTTAATATGCACCAGTAATAATGGCTCTTGGGCAGAATAATCCATTACTTATGCCGTAATTCTATAAAAAGAAATCAGTCGAAAATCAGTTTTAGTTAAAACAAAAGTCATATTAAGATGGTATTCTATGTTTTTTTTTAACTTTGTGCAACTAAGAATATTCGTGTCTATATGATGATTGCATTTATTGAGGAAGGCTATTTTGCTTTTGAAAAATGAAATGAAATTTATTATTAATTATTAATAAACACATAAAAAAACCTAATTACTAATTTAATTACTGGAGAAGTGCCTTCATTTACTGTATAAACATGAGAAGTCTCTCCTACTCTTATTCATGGTTGCTACTATTTCTAGTAAAGTAAGTTGTCAAGGATTATTTAATATTAAAATTAGTAATAATAAGTTATTGATTTATTTACACTATATTAGTTAACCCGCCCTTTATAAATCATTTATATGACAATTGAATATATATATATTATTACAATTATAAATAAAATATTTTATGTTATTCTAATAGGTATAAATTAAAAAGAAAAAATGAATAAACAAGTTTTAGAGAAAACTATCCGGATAATGCTGAAAGTAAATATCCGCCAAATTAAACTTTTATTGTGATGACCGCTCCTTTTTCACCTACAGAAATATACATTTTTTAAAAAAAAAAAAAACTTCAATCAATTGAAAACTCTTAACAAAATTTACCTGTTTTGCTACGATATCTTTGCGGAAATCATTTAGAAAGCTTAGTGATTCTGCGGAAAGTAATTTACATCGTCTAATTAAAAATATTTATAGATAAATACAGCAGATAAGTCTTCATCAAGATATTTTGCAAGCTTGTCGTGTTTACAATGCATGATGTCAACACAAGTCTGCAAACAGCAATCTTATTAACGGCAGCCGTTAATTGAAAATAACCTTTTTTTAAAAAAAAGAAAAATAATCAGAACTGTTAGAAATTACATCAAATAAATAAACTATTACAAGCAAAACTATGTATATATATTGCATTTATCTGTTTATCTCTAAGTTTAGATAATTAAAATAGATATCTATTTATCCATTAATCTACATATATATATTTTTCCTCTTTATACGTAAACACTGTGTATGCACAAACACAAGTAGATAAACGAAGATCTTTATGGTGCAAAATTAGTGTAATTGTACCTAAGACAGAAGATTCGAAATAGGCAAATAAAATTATTTTCAAAAAGCTTAGAATTTTTCTTTCAGATAGGTGGTTTATAATCAGTCACGCTTACTGTTCTATATTGATTGATAAATGAATATCTAGATATCCTTAGAGAATAAAAAAAATTCAAAACTGTGTAAACTATCATTACCTGGAAATTCCCAATTTTACCTGTTTTTTTATTCATTATGAGAATTGTTGAAGAAATCTTTGTCCTGCAATGGACTATTTATTATAATGGCTATGCTATCATTTATCTTTATGTAGGCACATGGGCATGTAGATAGGTATATAGATAAACAGACATACATTAATATATCTTAATAACTTTGAAACTCTTGTCACAGTTAAAGAATCAATAAATCATTAAACTGATAATAAGAAACATAAATTGCAGTGGAAAATACTTTATTAAAAGCATCAAGAATCAATAGTTTATAAGTAATCAATTAGAAACAGACCATAGCTGGGGAACTTACAGCTAAAGAAAAAAATACCACATTTGAAAAATGATACTATAAAAACAATTAAAAATACCAATATTAAGATAGTGCTAGTATTTTATTACTATCAAATTACAATAAACAATTATAACAGTGAAAACGAAGATGATTTGCAAATGGCAAGTCCCTAAAACAAATGACTTTATATAAAATAGCGATTTAAAAATCTAAAAAAATTATATTTACAAGGACTAAATAAAACAAAAAAATGATAGGAAAAAAATTATCTTCCTAAAATACAAATTTAGCATCCACCAATAAAATGCCCAATTTGGAAATCTTGTTTTTCATTTATCCGATTTTAATGTTTTAATCACTATATCAAGCAATTATTTTTTAATAAAATCTCAGGTTCCATTTCATTTTTAGAATTAATTAAAAGAATAAGAAATTCTAAAAACCATTTAAAATACAGATCTAATAATATCTTTAAGCAATAAATATTTTATTTTACAAAGCAGAAAACTTTCTTCACAAATATAATTTTTATATTGTTTAATTTTGAGCCACAAGAGTATGAAACTATATTTTAGAAAATTGCTCAATGTAATATAATAATAGAAAAAAACTTCAAATTGCTTTCTAATTAAACTATGGTTTTAACCAAGCATAAGATCTATGGTTATATATTTAATTGTAGAATCAGACTTATTGGCATTTTAAGTATGGAGATTGAAGTGCCGTTATTGTTAATTGTCAAAAAAAAAAAAAAATGTATTTTTGATTAAATCCTGCCCTTGTCAATTTACAAACAACTTTCTTTTTTAAAAAATATATATTAATAAAAAATTGCTACATTTTTTATTATTTATAAACATCATTGAATGATAATGATTAAATGTAAAAAAAGAAAAATAAACTAAAGGTCAGAACTAAATAATAGTAAAGTATTTGTTCAGTGGAGACATTTATGAAAATTTTATGTATTAGAAATAATATTTCACATTAGATAATGTTTATGCTCATAGTTAATCAATAAAGGAATTGACAAAAGTAAACATTTTAAAAAGAAAAAGCACGCACAGACATACAAATATATTAGCCAACCATCAGAAGATCAGAAGATAATGTTTCAATAATTTTTGCTTATAACTTTAAGCAGTATATGACAGAAATTTTTTTTTGGTAGATTAGAGAATAGGACATGGCCAATTGAAGGCTATGCAATTATTTAATACAAACAAATTGTCTTCTGTCATGGAATTTGGTAATAAATCAAAAGCAAGTATTATTTCATAAAAAGAAATATGTTCTATCTCTTCTGTGGGTTTATTCTCTCATATATATATATTATAACGATCGAAATGAAAGTGAAGATCGAATCTAACCACAAACTACGATATCTGCTCTACAAGGCGCCATCTAGGCATTTAAACCTAGAAAAATTTATAGAGTAGGCAGATACGCGCTGTTAAGATTCCACTTTATTTAAATATTCCGATCGTTAGCCCAAGTCACTAGCTCAGCGGAGACGCAGAGATAAAAATCTATATCTTAATTTATATCTTAAATATCAATAAATAAAAGCCACTGCCAGAAATTAACACATAAAAATATTTATTTACGCACATATAAAATAACATTTAAATTTTGAGGAATAAGTTTAACATTTTAGATTTTTATATTAACTTGTAAATTTACATTTAAAAAGATTTCAATAAGTTTAATTTTTATTTAGTGAGTCGAGTATGAATAGACTATATAGGTCTGCATTTGAAAAGAAAATATTCTTTCCCTTATTGAACCTTAGGCCAAAAGTTCGTAGCCAAAATGGCGCCAATCCATCTGATACATTTATGTATTCAATGTAGCATGAAAATACGACAACACAAAATACTGTACTGTTAGGAATGTCCATCTGAACAGTAAGTAGAATTAGAGAAGACATTGACTCTCCACCAACAGGAATGTTACATCTGTTGGCAAGTAGAACAATAAACAAAAAACTCCATAGGAATGGACTGCGGTCTTCTGCCGACTTACAAACCCATCCATAGGCAAACAGAAGGTGTGTGGCATATATATGCAATCCTGCCCGAAGTGGATCTTATACTACATCTACAATTACACAAATATATCCAATCCATTGAACCAATTCAACTATAAAATGAATAACCTAAGATTACCCTCCCTTAATATAACTTTACAAAACCACATAGCCATTCACGCCCAACTTAAATTTAACATTTAAATACATTCGCACAGATTTGTTTAAAAATGTTGGGTATAGATCGATTACATAGATTCCACGGTCAAAAACATTTCAAATTAAACATAAATGATCAAAATACAAAATTATTGATACCGACAATCACAGAGGGAAATTTATAAGTAACCCAATAGTATTCACCATAAGATACTTGCGTTGTCACCAATAACTTAAAAGACATCCGAATAAATACATTTTAGATACCGTACGGTATCATTATTTATCGAATGTCTATATATTTTGATCAAATATGAAAACCAAAATATAATTAACCGTGAACGAATCCATGCAAGCGTCTATAAACAACTTAAATTTCATGCATTTAAATAATCTTTACAATAAGAAAAAAAAATGGAAATGATGTTTATCAATCGGAAAACATATAAAATTAAACATTATTAATTTGATTTAAAAACTTACAAAAGTCAGATAAGAGTCCGTTTTAACATTTAAGTTGGCTTGTTTATCAATTTATAAAACTTGATGGAAGTTCTTAATTAGAATAGCATAACCTTTAATCTTGAACTTCTTTTTTCTTTTAAAAATAGTCAGTATAAACAATATTCATCAAAATATAAAATCACAAACCAATTTTCTTTAAAAAACTTGTTTTTTTAAAAAAAGAATTTTTTATTTTGAGAAGATTTGAAATATATGTAGAGTTTAATGATTATATAATGTTTTATTTTATTTGTTTTATTATTTTTTGTATATTTTAGTGGCTTGAAAAAGACTATAAGGAAGTAAATAGTCGAAACGTTGCTCTTGAAATTAAAATTCATATAGTCATAATAATAATAAAAAACAAGTTTTTTAAAGAAAATTGGTTTGTGATTTTATATTTTGATGAAGTTCTTAATTGATTTTAATAATTGTTTATTTCATATAGCTTATGGTAGAAGAGTCCAGGTTCCTGTTTTTAATTCCCGCGATGCCTCCATTGGAAGATAATGTTCTGGAGATGGCAATAGCTGGTTCAAGGTATCACAGTCTTTTCCTTTTTCTTTTTTAAATAGAGAGTGTGGTATGTGCGTCCTACCACAACTCTCAAACACACAATGCTGGAACTATCAGAAAAAACTGTATTTCCCTTTTTATATTATCCACACGGATTCAATCAACAAAATGTCACTAATCCATCACTTTCATTAGGGTCCGAGCCAAGGCTTAGTGCTTCCATTGGTCAAGCTAATTTCTCTTTATTTTCTTATCTATCTTTCATCAGATCATTTTAATTATACAAGAGCCCAAAGCTAGCTTGCTTTTCAAACAATTTATAAACAATCATTTTCATTTACAAATTACATTAATTAATACCTGTTTTTATTTTTAAATCTTGTACTTTTTTATAAAAAAAAGTACGTTCAAATACTTATTTGTTTTTTTAAAAAAAAAAATTTTTAAAGTTTGGCCTCTGTGCGAATGTATATACGTTTAACAAACATTTTAATTTTAGCGTTTAGTTTTTTACTTTTATTTGCAAACTTTTAAGTTTTTATTTTAAATTAATGTAACGACATATTTATATATCGTTACAATATATATATATATATATATACAGTAATTAGATAATTATCCACTTAGGAGTACTTTTGATTATTCTGGTAATCTATGTCAACTAACACTTTGAAAGACTAACCTTCCCACAATTCCATGATCTTAACATTTGCTACCTGCCTGTTTATTAAGTCATGTTTGTATTTGTACATTATCATGGCTTCATTTATTTTCCTTTTAATGTTATTTTTTTCAATTTGCAATATTTTTACATTATTAAAATTGAAGTCAAAATCATAAATACATGACTTATTATGGTCATAAAAACAGATGCTGAAATATTATTATCTACTTTACAATTTTGTTTTGATTTCTGAACCTGTTTTAATAACAGCAAGTGCTCTTTAGTTCTTTTTTCCAATGTACATCTCGATTCACCTATATATCCACTACCACACCTACATATCCATTTACAATTGACACAATTTTTATTTATAAATGAGGTTTTATCTTTAGAGTTATATAGGTATATAACAAACCTGTGTGTTTCAGTTATTACATAGTAGAGATGTCTGCCTATCCGTTGTATATGTATTAAATAGATTATGTTCTGTACATGAGGGTTCAGATTGACCTTAGGTCAACATGGGTGTGACAAGAATCTCAGCCTCAGGGTGGCTTTTGAGCATTCCATCATCAGATTTTCAATTGGATGGACAGTTGAAGAGTTGGAGTGTGGATTAGATTGAAGCCTGTCCATTAAAGTATGAGGTTTGGCTATCTTAATATATATCTGAGCATTTATAGCATATATGTATAGAGATGGTAATCTGGACCAAATGATGATTGCTGGTTTAGCATGAAATACATATATTGGTGATTATTTATCTTTTCAACATATATGTGTTTAAATGTATCAGTGTTATGAGATAGTGTGGAGAGTGGTGGGTCATGTGAAAGTCTGTGCTCATATACTCTATATAATTTGTTTAATGTAGGAGGTGTGTAAAATGCAATATCACATATACCTTTATAAATTTTGCTTATAATATTTACTTAATCATTCAAAATATATTGTATTGATATCATATTTTTTTATTAGCAGGCAAATCAATATTATTATTAAAATTGTTATTTTTATATTTTGTATTAACTGTTCCAAAATGTAATATAACACCTCTCACATTTCAGCATTTTCTGATGTTTTTCTTTGTCTCACACATCAACATAAAATATATGATAAAATGATTATTACTTTTCAGAAAATAATAAATTGGACTTCATTTGATAGATATTTTTGTTTACTACTGCAATAAATTTTAAATGTTCACATTTTGTTTCTGTAAATATTAAAAAAAATGAGATCACAATCAAAACAAAGACTTTACATGTCATTGTTTCTAGAAAGATTATTTTCAGTTTATAAAATCAATGAAATATTTTTTAATTCATATTATTTTTAAACATTGAAAAGAATAATTATTTATTTCTCTTATATCTAATAAATTATGATTAAAAAGTTTAAATTTTTTGAATATTTATTGCAAAATTGTGATATTTTTTTGATATTTCCTTACTCATAAATATAAAATAGATTGTTTACATCAAAGCTACTTTTCTAATTTGCTTCAGGCCATATTTATGTTAGTTGCTAATATAATGTTATATTTTTGAAAATAAAGTATTTCAAGTCAAAATAAGTTATTAACAATTTTTATTTCTTGATATCTAATAAATAGTGCATTATTTTCAAAAAATATCTAAAAGCATAATAAATTGGCAAATAAACACATTTTTGCATTATTGGAAACTACAATGTCATAAAACACCAAACATTTTACAGCCTTCTCAACAGACAATGGCTGAACATGTCAGGGTGGGGATTATGTCTACTGTAAGTATGGGAGTTTTGAATTCCCCATCTTTTTTGCACACAATTTTCAGAAAGAATTATTATACTAAAATATACTGTTTTACACTCATTTTAACATATAATACTTATGAGAAAATTCACTAGGGGGTGAATTGGGCAAAAGATGAAATAATTCTGGTCAACTGCTCATAAAGTTAAAATCTCTAATAACATTATATATATGATTATAATTGTAGCCAACATTTAACAATTTATTCAAATATATTTCAATATTTTTGCCTTTATCCGATGAATATTTGCAAAGACTATTATTTCTAAATAAGAAAACCTTCAAACCTGCCATTTTGGGTGACATGGGAACTTTTGATTTATATAAAATATAACCTCTTTTTATTATTGGTTTAATGGTTATATAGTAATCCAGTATACATTAATTTCTAGTTATTTTAAGATCAAGAAACTGAATGCACATTAAATTTTCATTAATGTGTGTTCCGTTTCTTGATCTTAAAATAACTAGAAATCAATGTATGCTGGATTACTGTATGACCATTAAACCAATAGTAAAAAGAGGTTATATTCCATATAAATCAAGAGTACCAATGTCATGCAAAATGGCAGGTTTGAACGCCTTCTTATTTAAAAATAATAGTCTTTGCAAATATTTATCGGATAAAGGCAAAAAATATTGAAATATATTCAAATTAGTTGTTAAATGTTGGCAACAATTATAATCATATATATATATATATATATATAATGTTATTAGAGATTTCAATGCAAAATATAAGAATACAAATTTTAATAATAATATTGATTCTTCTGCTAATAAAAAATATGGATACCAATACCATATATTTTAAATGATCAAGTAAATTTTATAAGGAAAATTTATAAAGGTATATGTGATATAGCATTTTACACATCTCCTATATTAAACAAATTAATAAATAAGTATAAAGATAAAATCTCATTTTTAAATAAAATTGTGTTATTTATAAATGGATATGTAGATGTGGTAGTAAATATATAGGTGAATTGAGATGTATATTGGAAAAAAAAACTAAAGAACACTTACTGTTATTAAAACGGGTTCAGAAATCGAAACAAAATTAGAAAGTAGATAATAATATTTCAGCATTTGTTTTTTACAATTATAGTAAGTCACGTATTTATGGTTTTGACTTCAATTTTAATTATGTAAAAATATTGCAAATTGAAAAAAATAACAATAAAAGGAAAATAGAGGAAGCTATGCTAATATACAAATACGACCATGACTTAATTAACAGGAAGACAGCAAACATTAAGATCACAGAATTGTGGGAAGCTTAGCCTTTCAAAGTGTTAGTTGACAAAGATTACTAGGATAATTGAAAGTGCTCCCAAGTGGATAAAATTTTTAATTATCTAATTACTGTATTTATAAATATTTAATTATATAATTACACATATTGCTTTGAAGTGTATATATATATATATATATATACACTTCAAAGCATATATGTGTATGATATATATATATATATATATATATATATCATACCATATTCAAAATCCAATCATGACATTTTATGACTTCACCTATTTCCACTTGATTCAGTATCTGATTTACATGGTTAGCCATTTACATTTGTAGCATGCATGGCAAATATGACACAAATTTTTCTTTGTTTTTTGATGTAAATATGCATACATTTTTAAGAATGAAGAGCTTTTATATTAAAAAGGCAATAGATAAAATTATTTTAATAGACTGGGAGTCCTTAGTTGTGATTTTGCATGGTGCTATTAAGTTTCTAAAAATTTAGGAGTGTAACTTGACAAATGTTTGTATCTTGGTGAGTAGCATTTTTCTTTTAAAATCTTTACCAATGTGAGTAAATCTAAAAAAGGTAGCTAAAAACGGCCTGTTCTTTTAAAAATTGTGGTTAGGTTGCCATATTTTTGAAGATGCTTTAAGAAAAATATAGAAATATTTTTAATATCAACCTAACAATCATTTGGATTATGTTAAAATTAGGAGTCGTGATCTAAAATAAATCACTATTATTTGAATATTTGTAAGCTCAGATTCTTGAACAAATCTTACATTAGCACAAATTAAGATTAAAATAATAAGAATATGTAAAGACTACTTCTATACCAAAAAAAAAATAAAAAAAAAAATTAAAGTTTATTCTTTAGAAGTAGATAGTATTTGAAACATTTTTAGTTTGAGTATTTTAAGAGGCATAGAATTTCTTGAAAAAGTGTTTTTGAATTCACTAGCATTGTTAATATCATATATATATATATAATAACAGAATTACCTTTTCGACCGCTTGTAAATGTTTTAATTTTACACTTTACGATCGAGACGACTGTCACATCAAGCAAAGAAGCCAATATGGACTCATTAATTAAGTCTATATTCCTGATTGAATACTGAGATTACCAATGGAATATTTCAGTATTATCTTTCCCGATCAGACGCTTCTTCGGCTGCTGGATATTCATTCATAAGAATGATTTATTTAAAATAATCCAGCGCTTGAAATATTTATAATTTTTGCAAGATTTAATATTACTGTACTATATCGACACGTGTACTTTTACTAGAATAAATGTCTACTTAGTATTTTATAAACCCTGCGGGTATATCATTATAATTAGTATGGTGAAGAAGGAAAGACGAGACGTAAGGAGCTATTCATAAATAAATATTGTTTAATATAATACATTCATAAACATTAAAATATAATATTTCAACATAAAATAAGCAATCATTAAAAATAACACAAATTATATTTAATTTAATTAACCATTCACTAATATGATAATTCTTTGATACTAAACATTTATATGTAGATATTTTATAGCTTATAGTCTTTTCTTCACGTATTCTTTGATACAGAAAACTACTAATTATTTGGTTCATTCAGATTCACATTTGCAATTGCATTTTTTAATTAATGTGGCCATTTACGAAAGTGTGTGCACGCGTGTTATATTAAAGTTAATTACCTAGGTTTTCTGGACGTTGACGAGGGAATTATTACCCATCATGTGGATTACTCCACTTCTTTTGTAGAGATGGAAATTCTTGGGATCCGGCTGGATTCTTTCTTGCAGCTTACTTAAGTCGTATTCTTGCGGCTTCAATGACAGGGAAGGTGAACCATCAGGCAGGCGCTATCTCTACTATTACTTCATGGGGAAGATGACTTTACACCCAAGGCGAGCGTGGATCAACTGGCATCCGTTTGTGGCCCCTTAGCCCTGCATTCTCGATGTTTCAACTTCTTGGTACATTTTTGTTCACAGCTCTCGAACTACTCTGTCTGTCAGCTCAGCAGACTCAAGAAGAACTCTCAACATGGCTACTTCTTTCACTTCTTTACTTAATTGTCCCAGAATCCTTTTCTTATCTTCTTGATTGTTTTTGGAATGTCATTAATTACATTTCACACATTTATTTTACTTTCATAAAATACATAAAATTTTCTTCTTGTTTTTTATTTATTTATTTTTTTATTTTATTTACTTCCATTTCTTTTTAATGAAATAATTTTCTTATTTACACACTCTTTATTTTACATACCTATACATATATTTCATGCATTCACATGTGTATTTTGAAGAGATGATCTTTATCTTTTTTTTTATAAATCTATTTATTTTTATTTATAATTGCGACTGAAATTTATGATTGCTAATTCTACAATCATTAACCCCTTTTTATTTACCTTTCCCTTTAAGATTTAATCATCACCTTCGGTGATCTTATTTTACTATTCCTTAAACTTTACTAATTTTAAATTCTAAAAAAGTTAACATTGGAAGGTGGAAGATAAGGATCTTGGTTGCTTACCTTCCTTCACTTTCTTTAATTACCATAATTGATTTTTTTAATTACTTGCATTCCTCAGCTACCATTTTGATTTTTTAATTAAAACTTAACTTAAAATAAATTTATTTTATTTTTCTAACTTTATTATCCAATTTCTATAACTTAGTTTACATAAAACTCACATTTAATATTATGCTATATATTAAATGTACACATGTGTGATCGCAGTATGTGTGATCATCACATTACACCGCTCCCTAATTTTTAAGAATTAAAATATAATGAACTTTCATGTGAAGGCCATTTTAATTCTTAATATTTAACTTCTTTGGTGAGATAGACATGGAGAGACAACTAGGCAACAGCTATACATATTCAATCCAATCGATCTGCGCTAATCAAACCACTTTAATCCCTACGGAAGACTTTAACATACACCGACATTTATATAGGGTTCGAACTCTGTGACTGGCATGCCATTTCTACTGCCTGTTCAACTTAATAAAACATGAAATTCTTCATTCTTTATATTTTTCTCAACGTAATTCTTAATAAAGTGGGAAATTTTTTATCCCTCAAATATAATGCGCCCAGGATTCTTACTGATGCTACATTATTAATAAAACAAATTCTTAATTCTTTAACTTCTGGATGTACTCATTTATATTGAGTTTGTATTAAATTGGGAGCTTCTGTCCTGCACAGATAATGAGCCCAGGATTCTTACTGATGCTACATTATTAATAAAACAAATTCTTAATTCTTTAACTTCTGGATGTACTCATTTATATTGAGTTTGTAATAAATTGGGAACTTCTGTCCCACACAGATAATGAGCCCAGGATTCTTACTGATGCTTCATTATTTTAAAACTTAACACAGATACTCACCTGCACATTTACATCATATGCAGAGATGGCTTAACCAAGCTCAGATGTGATCCATACATAATCCCTATACACACACACAAATGCCTCAATCCAGAATCTCAACCATACATCCTTGACACTTAACACTTAACTTTACTACTATTATTCATTTATTTTATTTTATTACATATTACTTATCCATCTAATAAGCTTGGATGTTTGTTGTTCCATCCTATATCTTTTTTTCATTTATTTATTATTTCTAGCTGCATTTGCAGACTTACAGATTATACATTAAAATTTAAATTCTTTTGGCTATCATAATGGCATCTTATGAGAAGGGTTTTATTATACTAATGGTTGACATAGTTACTACATTTTAATCATCGTTTCTCTTTTCTCTATTTTTTTTTCATGCGCAGCTGTGTTTGACAGTCTTACACTAGGAGTTTGTCATTATAAATTACAAATTAGTTTGTTTTACGTTACTTCCTTTTGTTTTTTCATACTTTGCATTTAAAATTTTATCATTTAAAATCTCATTATTATTTCATCCCCTCTTCCCATTACATTTCTTTTATTTACATTGATTTTTTTATTTTTTTATTTTATAAGTCATTCTCCATTCTCGAAATCCAGTGCCGTTAATATTTGGTCAAGTTGACATATCCGTCATGTTAGATTTCTTTCAAATTAATTTTTATCTGGAGATTCTTTGTTACTCCTTTTGTTCGACATATACCCACTGGTGCTGGGCAATGAACTATTATCCCTATGTCTACTAAAGTCTCTGTGTCCTTTCGGATAGTTCCCATCTGAATATCTCTCCCTCAGTCTGGACCCTTTATTTCTATCGTAAAATCTATCCTTGCTTTCCCAGTAGCTTTGTTGATGGTTAGATTGCCCCTCATCTATCACCGGATCTTTAATCGGTTTCTTGAATTCTCTATCGTCAAACTTATTGTTAGGCCTTGTGCTGTCGAATGCATTAAGCAGTTCGGCTACTTGTTCGACCGTTTGTCTCTCAGTGCCAATAAGCATCTGCTCCACATTGTGTGGAAAATTATGTCTGACGATTCTAATAATTTGTTTCTCTGACAGAGGGTTGGCTGTCAGTGCATGTAGTTTTGCCACCTGTCGATGAAAGAATGGAGAGAATGGCTCTCCTGGTCTCCATTTATTTTGTGAGATCTCATGCCACAGATTTTCTTGGAGTTCTTCGCTCCAGTAGCTGGCGAGCAAAGCTGCCTTATATCCGATAAACATTGTTGGTTTTATGAACAACGAGTCCCACCACGCTTGTGAAGCACTCTGCAAATGGCTGCATGCAATGGCCACCATGGCTTCTTCAACTAGTTTATTCAACATAAAATACCTTTCCAAACTATTAAGGTGCTCCATGGGACTCTCCCCTAGATGACCATAGAAAACGCATATTTTCAAAAATTGATTAACTGTAGCCAAGTTGTTACTGATAAGAGTACAGTTACTTGCTGGCACGCACTTGTAGGTGCTTTTCTGCTTATTATTATTATTTCTTTCTTTCATCTCTAGATTTTCTAATTCACTATCCCTTTCCTCTACTTTTGACCCTATTTTCTCTATTGCTACCGCTAACTGATTGACATCAAATCGTAGATTCTCTATAACTTTCTCATTCTCATCTTTAATCACTTCAATTTTCTCCCTCTGTTCTACTTTGAACTCATCTATTTCCTGATATACTACTTCTAGTTTATCTTCTACATTGGCTACCTTTTCACTTATTTCCTCTCTGATCTCTTGCACTGTACTATCCCACTTTCCCATAATTCATTGCTCGAATTTCTTGAGTAACTCAGCTTGGCTATCCAATCGTTTATTTGTGGCCGCCAATTGACAAGTGGTTTGCCTATAATTATCATTTAACTCTTCAAATTTCTGATTGAAGCTTTTAGTTAATTGTTCACGGAACTCTTCCATTATATCTTTCAACATACTCATCACGTCATGGTATTCTGCACTATATCTTTTTTTGTATTCGTTATTATCTTCCATTTTCCTATCATTCCTAAAATCTTCAGTTTGTTCAGTTTGTTTTTCACTACTAATACTCCCCTCTCCGTCACTTTGGACATCCATCTTTATTCTTGCTCTCGTGTGCATGAATCTACTTTTTAAGTTTATGAATTAATCTTTAATTATATTTCTACTATACTGATTCTCTTTTGTTCTTGACCCTTTTATTGCTATTTGCTAATTTAAATTTTTTTCTTTTATGATTGGCATTTGGTACACCAGTTAATCCCAATCACACCTGCTCAGATTCTTCACCTACCTGCCTTAGATTCATTTCCTCTCCCTGATCTGTCTATTTTCCCGACTATTACCCTCGACTCTACTACGTATATGTTTATCGATAAATTTATTTTACTTCACTACGACTGTTTGAAATAAGACATGTATATAATTTATTTTTAAATTTGCCTGATATACTTTATTTTACTATATTTATGACTTATCGATAAAATTTCAAAATCTATTCCCCATTTATATTAGATTTCAATATATTTCTTTTTTTTTGATCGCAATTACGTAAAGACAACATATATATTCGGTCGTGATATAAGACACGCCTATAATTTATTTTGATTTCACTGATACACTTTATTTTACTATATTTATGACATCGATAAAAAAAATTTTCAAACATCTATTCCCAATTTATATTATATTTCAATATATTTCTTTTTTATTTGATCGCAATTACGTAAAGATAACATATATATTCGGTCGTGATATAAGACACGCATATAATTTCTAAATACTTTTTTTTTCCTTCTATAACAGTAAATATAAAAAACTTTTAATAGACTTTCACAAAGTTAATTTTCCCCCTTCCCTTCTCTTTTCTTCTACACATGTGACTTTGAAACATATATAACTAACTATAAAGCAAAGAAAAAAAACTCTCCCTCTCGTCCTCGCTTCTCACCAAGTTAATTTTTTGGAATTAATTTGTATATGAATAATTTTTTTTTCAACAAAATTCTATCCTACACGTGACTAATAATTGTACAGCAAATGGATCCCGGACTGGCCCCCAAAATATAACAGAATTACCTTTTCGACCGTTTGTAAACGTTTAATTTTACACTTTACGATCGAGACGACTGTCACGTCAAGCAAAGAAGCAAATATAGACTCATTAACTAAGTCTATATTCCTGATCGAATACTGAGATTACCAATGGAATATTTCAGTATTATCTTTCCCGATCAGAAGCTTCTTCGGCTGCTGGATATTCATTCATAAGAATGATTTATTTAAAATAATCCAGCGCTTGAAATATTTATAATTTTTTTGCGAGATTTAATATTACTGTACTATATCGACATGTGTACTTTTACTAGAATAAATGTCCACTTAGTATTTTATAAACCCTGCAGGTATATCATTATAATTAGTATGGTGAAGAAGGAAAGACGAGAAGTAAGGAGCTATTTATAAATAAATATTGTTTAATATAATACATTCATAAACATTAAAATATAATACTTCAACATAAAACAAGCAATCATTAAAATAACACAAATTATATTTAATTTAATTAATCCTTCACACTAAAACTGATAATTCTTTGATACTAAACATTTATATGTAGATATTTTATAGCTTATAGTCTTTTCTTCACGTATTCTTTGATACAGAAAACTACTAATTATTTGGTTCATTCAGATTCACTTTTGCAATTGCATTTTTTTTAATTAATGTGGCCATTTACGAAAGTGTGTGCACGCGTGTTATATTAAAGTTAATTACCTAGGTTTTCTGGACGTTGACGAGGGAATTATTACCCATCATGTGGATTACTCCACTTCTTTTGTAGAGATGGAAATTCTTGGGATCCGGCTGGATTCTTTCTTGCAGCTTACTTAAGTCGTATTCTTGCGGCTTCAATGACAGGGAAGGTGAACCATCAGGCAGGCACTATCTCTACTATTACTTCATGGGGAAGATGACTTTACACCCAAGGTGAGCGTGGATCAACTGGCATCCGTTTGTGGCCCCTTAGCCCTGCATTCTCGATGTTTCAACTTCTTGGTACATTTTTGTTCACAGCTCTCGAACTACTCTGTCTGTCAGCTCAGCAGACTCAAGAAGAACTAAAACATGGCTACTTCTTTTACAATTTTCTTACTTAATTGTCCCAGAATCTTTTCTTATCTTCTTGATTGTTTTTGAATGTCATTAATTACATTTCCACATTTATTTTACTTCCATAAATTTTTTATTTTTTTTTACTTCCATTTCTTTTTAATGAAATAATTTTCTTATTTACACACTCTTTATTACCTTCACATAGCCATACATATATTTCATGCATTCACATGTGTAGTTTGAAGAGGTGATCTTTATCTTTTTATAAATCTATGTATTTTTATTTGTAATTGCGACTGAAATTTATGATTGCTAATTCTACAATCATTAACCCCTTTTTATTTACCTTTCCCTTTAAGATTTAATCATCACCTTCGGTGATCTTATTTTACTATTCCTTAAACTTTACTAATTTTAAATTCTAAAAAAGTTAACATTGGAAGGTGGAAGATAAGGATCTTGGTTGCTTACCTTCCTTCACTTTCTTTAATTACCATAATTGATTTTTTAATTACTTGCATTCCTCAACTACCATTTTGATTTTTTTTTAATTAAAACTTAACTTAAAATAAATTTATTTTATTTTTCTAACTTTATTATCCAATTTCTATAACTTAGTTTACATAAAACTCACATTTAATATTATACTATATATTAAATGTACACATGTGTGATCGCAGTATGTGTGATCATCACAATATATATATATATATATATATATATATATATATATATATATATATATATATATATATATATATATATATATATATATATAGAATGCATGTTTTCCAAATTCACAACGAATTATAATAAACGAGTAATTCCACCAATAAAGGAAGTAGTTTTTTCCTTATATTTAAGAGGCTTAATTTGACTAGAGCATTTATTCAAAGCAAGTAATTCTGCAAATCAAAAAGAAATTGTTAAAGCAACAATAATATGATACACTTTCTGGGATAATACTTATATTTAAAATTTTAATTTAGCTTTATTAATAAAGCTAAATTTATTCATATCTTGCCAAATGAGGAAACCCTTTGGTTACATTTGTATAATATTAAATTTTTTGTTTAATTCACATTAAAATTTTAAAAAAAAATGTAAAAGCAAGCAATTACAAAATACTATTAATTTACCACATATGATTAATGAAATGAATATCAAATATTCAGAAACAATCTAGTTAAAGAACTATAGTTACAATTTCAATTTTTTTAAATGCGCAAATAATGGATAAATTGACGCCATAGATTGGTGCAATAATAAAAAAAAATTTTGGGAGGTCACTAGAGACTTTATAAATAATTCAGCACTGAAAGTAATTATTAAAAATAAAAAGGTTGTAGTTTTTATTAGTTTTGAAATTATTGAAATTTTTTAAAACTAAATAAATTCATGAAGTTATGCCACTTGAAATTAAAATTGATTTTATTAGTCAAATTAATAAAAATAGAGAGAGAAGAAAAAACTTCGTAAATATTATAGAATATAATTGCTGTCAATTACAACAAAATATTTTTCAAAAACCTATTTCATTAATTACTTTCAGAAATAGATAAATATTTATCAAAGTTTGGAATGAACATATGTAATATGTATATTTATTTTTATTCATTTAGTAACGTTGTTTGACTCAAACTGAGATCTGCTCAATAGACTAATAATTGCTAATCATTCGTTGAAAAAATTTAATGTTTATACTTCTGTATAATAGTGCGGAATGAAATTGTTATTACTGCGGTGAGCAGAGAGAAGAGGACAAATTTAGTATTAAAATTGATATTAAAAATACGTCCTATTCCAAATTTGTTTTTTACTTTTATGATAGTTGTCTTGAAATAGTTTTTAAATAGATTCATAAATTAAAATATCAAAATGTGATATATTCATATAAATTTAATGGAATTTTTAATCTGAGCGATTAAAGCAAAAACTAAAAACTTTATGTTTTCATTTCTAGATTTACATGTTTGTTGTTATATAATTTAAAATTTAAAGAATGACAGACACTATGGAAATTTTGAATGTTTTAATAATTAATATTAAAATAATTCTATTGATTCATTAGCAATCAAGATGTTTATAATGAAATCTTTGAACTTTTTTACTCCAGCGGTTATTTCTTTTAAAATATCCTTATTAATTTAAATATTTTGATAGTTTTTGAAATAGATAAGTAGAATAGTATATTGAAAGGTCTCCAATATGTCACTATATTATAATGATCTAAGTACTTTAACTAAATTTGTTGTTTATAAAATTATGATTCTATCAAATATATTGTATGGAAGTGATATATGGATTACCTATCATAAAAGAATTGAAAAAAATCATTTTATAATATTCTCAGTATTATTAAAGATATATCAGTCATTATGTCTATATTCTGGATGCAAAGATATTTAAACTATACTTGTAAGAGCACATCATTGCTAAATTAAGAATGTGATACAAATAAATAGTAATAGATTTATTTAAAAGGTATTTTATCATAAACTAAAACATGTGTTTGTGACCGAGAGAACTCTTATTAGCAGAATTGAGTAGTGAAACAAATAATTAGTAATAGTTTTCTAAAAAAGAATTTTATAGTAAACGTGAACATATTTTTGTAGGAAACATAAAAGTCTATTTACTTTATAAAGATGATTTCAAAGTCATTTTAAAGTCTCAATAATAGGGAAGCTAAATAAAAAAGAAATCAACAATTTAAAAAGGTAATGGAGACTAATATATAACAGTTTAAAAATAAGCATTGCAAGATAAAAAGTGAAACAAATTAAAGACCCAACATATTAATAAAAAGAATGATTTATGATTCATGAATTAGTTTGTGTAATCATCTTAAAATCAATTTTAATGTCTTTTTATGATTTTTTTCTCTTATAAAGTTATAAAAGGACACTAATTTAAATGTGGTTGCTAAAAATAATTAATTATAATTTTATTTTTAAAGTTTTTTAATTCTGATATTAAAATTCTCCAGAAAAAAAGGAAATTTGGTTTGTTCTGTTAAAAACATTCTACTTTATTGTATGAAAGTCTACAACTTCTTTATTAAGATATAAATTACTGGTCATAAATATAAATTATATGCATTTTCTGATTTCTAATTACTTTAATATCTATTCCCTTTTTTATTTCATTCTTTCAACTTTTATTTGCAATAAATCTTTCTTTTATTTCTCACCAATATTGTGCCTTAATAATAAATAGTATATCTATTGTTTACATAAATTTTAATTTTTTTAAAATTCATTCAATCTGAAACTTTTATTTTATTTCTGAAAATATGCTGATCAATAGTGAGGCTTGTAAAAATAAAATTAAAAAAAAAGCTAAACTTTTTGGTAGAAATTTGGGTACTTGTAAGTTTTTAGGAATATAAAGAGGGCAGCCTGTATTTTTGATAAATATATAGTTCCATGGGCTTATCAAGATGGCAGCCCATATTTTATTAACAATCTTTCAACATTTACAAAATTAATATTAAATTTTTAAAAATGGATAAATTCTGATAACTTTTATTAACAATATTTATTTGAATTTTGTTAAATTAAAAACTAAAGTAATAATTTCTAATAATTTTAATTGACAAACTTTATTTCAATTTTTTTATTTACTTCCCAAACATGGGTTAGTTATGTTTACAAAAAATGATATATATATATATATATATATATATATATATATATATATATATATATTGTAACGATATATAAATATGCCGTTACATTAATTTAAAATAAAAACTTTAAGTTTGCAAATAAAAATAAATTTATTAAAAACTAAAAGCTAAAAAAATTAAAGAGTTGTTCAATATATATATATATTCGCACAGATGCAAAACTTTAAAATTATTTTTTTTTTAAATAAAAAAAAAAAAAAAGAGTATTTGAACGTATTTTTTTATAAAAAAAAAGTACAAGAAAAAGATAAAATATTTTTGTAAAATATGGAAATGATTGTTTTATAAATTAATTGAAAAGCAAACTAGCCCTTGGGGCTCTTATATAATTAAAAAGTCAGAGGAAAGATATAGATAAGAGAATAAAAAGAATTAGCTTGACAAATGGAAGCACCAAGCCCCTCGGACCCCTAATGAAAATGATGGATTAGTGATGTTTTGTTCGTTGAATCCAGAGGATGATTATAAAAGGAAAAATATTCAAATTAAAACAGTTCCAGACAGTTACAGCTTGATCTTTTTGAGAAGTGTGATAGGACGCACATATCACCCTCTCTCAATTATTTAAAATGAAATGACTGTGATACCGGAATGGAACCAGCTAAGGCCACCTCCAGAATATCAGACCGGTCTTCCACTGGGGACATTGAGGGAATTGGCACCAAGAACCGTGACTCTTCTACTGTAAGCTATTGAACTGAACAATTTTAAAATTTAAAAGTAATTAAGAACTTTCATCAAGATTTGACAAGTTTAATAAACAAGCTAAATCTAAATTTTTGTAAAATGAACTATAATCTGACTTTTCCAAATCAATTATTGTTTAATTTTTTTACATCTAAGTTTGCTAAAAAAAATCATTTCCATTTTTATTTTATTTCTATTAATATTTATTTCTATAAATTAATTAAATGCATTAAATTTAAGTGGGTATAGATGCTTGCATGGATTCGTTCACGTTTAATTATGTTTTTGTTTTCATATTTGATCAAAATATATAGACATTTGGTAAATAATGATATCTTACGTTGAATATCTAAAATGTATTTATTCGGATGTCTTTTTAGTTATTGGTGTCAATGCAGCATCTTATGATGAATGCCATTGGGTTTCTTGTGAATTCCCTCTGCAATTACATCAATGACTTTATATTTTGATCATTTATGTTTATTTTGAAATGTTTTTGAGTGTGTAATCTGTGTAGTCGATCTATGCTCAACATTAAAAAAAAAAAAAAACTTTTATAAATCCATCTGTGCGAATTTATATAAATGTTAAATTTAAGTCGGGCGTGAATGGCTATATAGATTTGTAAAGTTATATTAGGGGAGGGTAATCTTAGGTTATTCATTCCGTAGTTGAATTAGGTCAATGGATTGGATATATTGGTGTAATTAGTAGATGTAGTACGAGATTCGCTATGGGCAGAATCGCTTTATATGCCACACACCCCTGTTTGCCTATGGAATGGGATGGTAAGATGGGAACCATAGTCCCTTCCTATGGAGTTTTTTTTTATTGCTCTTCTCATCAGATAGATGTAGTATTCCTATCTGGATGAGAGTCAATTTCTTCTCTTAACCTATTTTGTGCTGCCGTATTCATGTTACATTGAATACATCAATGTATCAGATGGATTGACACCGGTTTGACTGCGAACTTTTGGCCTAAGGTTAAATAATGGATAGAATATTTTCTTTTCAAATGCAAATCTATGTAGTTTATTCATACTCGACAATCTTAAAATAAATATAAAATTCATCTGTGGGGATGATTTAAAATCTTAAAATAATAATTTAAATTAGAAGTTAACATTAAAATCTAAATAATAAATGTTATTCCTCAATTTTAAAATGATTATATATGTGCATAAATAAATGTTTGTGTGTTAATTACTGGCAGTGGCTTATTTTATTCCTTTTTTTTAATATAGAAAATATTCTTAGATAAGAACTTATAAAATATATCATTATGAAAACTTATAGAAATGTTTTAAATATCTGCTACTCTGCTGAGCTAGTGACAATGGGCTAACGGTCTGAATCAACCAATATAAAATAATAAAAAAATAAAATTATATTTTTTTTTAACTTACGTATCTGCCTACTATATAAATTTTCTAGGTTCAAATGCCTAGTGGCTCCCTGTAGTGCAGATACGTTAAGACTTTTCTTTTGGACCATTATAATATATATATATAAAAACAAAAAAATAAAGACTTATAAATCCAATAAATAATATAATATTTCAACCAGAGGACTGGTTTTCATCAGAAAGAAAAAAAATACACAGTAAAATGGCGATAATCAAAAATTACAGATTTGGTAAAAGATTAAAAATTTAACAAAACCCCCCTGATTGGTCACAAAATCTAACACAGAATATCTACCCAATCAATGACAAAATTCAAACAAAAAAAAAAAAAAAAAACTACATTCCCTCCTAATCAAGCTTAAATTCTATTTAAATTAAAATAAATATAAAAATAAAAAATCCAAAATTAAAAATTAAAATATACATATGTGCATACATAGAAAAATTAAACTATGCTCACACACAAAAAATAGCTGTGCTCACATTAATATTCATTAAAAACTAAAATACTTATACATTTTAAAAATTATAGTTAGTGCAAAGTACAATAATTTATAACTAATTATTTATCTATAAACCAATTAAACACAGATATTAAACATCCATGTAACCAATCTTTACATAAAAAATGTATAAGTATTTTAGTTTTTAATGAATATTAATGTGAGCACAGCTATTTTTTGTGTGTGAGCATAGTTTAATTTTCCTATGTATGCACATATGTATATTTTAATTTTTAATTTTGGATTTTTTATTTTTATATTTATTTTAATTTAAATAGAATTTAAGCTTGATTAGGAGGGAATGTAGTTTTTTTTTTTTTGTTTGAATTTTGTCATTGATTGGGTAGATATTCTGTGTTAGATTTTGTGACCAATCAGGGGGGTTTTGTTAAATTTTTAATCTTTTACCAAATCTGTAATTTTTGATTATCGCCATTTTACTGTGTATTTTTTTTCTTTCTGATGAAAACCAGTCCTCTGGTTGAAATATTATATTATTTATTGGATTTATAAGTCTTTATTTTATATATATATATATATATATTGATATGAAGATTTTCATTATATATATTATATATATATATATATATATATAATGTAAGTAACCAAATTGAGGTGTGTCACAGTATTTAAAAAATAAAGAAGTTTGTTGGTCTTGTTTAATTTTCATTCCACTTGATCTATGGGTAATGGATATGTTGAAGTATTAATATTAACCAGGTAACTACAGCAACTATATTATTCAAATAACATTCTTGTTTATTATTAACATTTGACATTAATTTATAAATCTATTGTGATCAATCTCAGAAAAAATATAAACAAGTGAATAAATAAATAGATTTTGGAAATAGTTAAGTGGGTCAAAAATCACTTGAAGATAATCAATATTATTATTAAGTATTATACATTTCAATTTCTGTTATTACAATCACCATATTGTAACAGTCAGAATCATCTATCTCGCTAACACACTGCAGACTTCAAACCCCAGACATGAAACTGAACATTCTAAGATGGGTTGCCTTCTAGATATACTAAGTTTGAATCTAAAGCCCAAATTTCACAGCGGCATCTATGTGACAATGCATCTGATGCC